>JAJONR010000512.1:0-181584 GCA_029582245.1 Solanum etuberosum
AAGAAGAAGAAGAAGAAGAAGAAGAAGAAGAAGAAGAAGAAGAAGAAGAAGAAGAAGAAGAAGAAGAATAAGAAGAAGAAGAAGAAGAAGAAGAAGAAGAAGAAGAAGAAGAAGAAGAAGAAGAAGAAGAAGAAGAAGAAGAAGAAGAAGAAGAAGAGAGAGCTAGGTCAAATTCTTCCATAGTTGCAAGCTTTTGTGAGGGATTTGAATCAAGGTATGTTATCTTATTCATCTATGTATTCTTCCATCCATAAAGCCCCTTAGATTTCCCCCAATTGTGAAGAAAAACCCCCAATCTAAGTTAGGGTTTTTTCCTATGTTGTGGGTAGTGTTGAGTATGATTCCAATTGAGTGGATAATACTTGTTTATGATTGTTTTAGTATTGAATCATGACATATTGATGATATTACATGTTTTCCATGGCTAACGCTAGTTTAATTGATGAATTAGAAGAATGTGGGTTTATGCCTTGTGAAGTGAAATTGAAGACTTAGAGTTGATCTTCTAGAATTAATGTCATGTATAGTAATTGTTCAAGAATAGAAGCATGTTAACATGAATTGAATTAGATTAAAGTATATATGATTGATCATGATTAGTAATGATTGATATTGAGATTTTATGATGAATTATGACTAGAATTGCTTAAAGATGAAGCTAGTGACTTTAATGTCTTGTGATCTAGATTTGTATGATGATTGTAAGAAGTAAAGCTTTGAGAGTAAGGCTTGTTGTCATGAATGTTGATCACTAGGGCTTTGAGAGTAAAGCTAAAATGATGAATTATGTATGTTAAGGCTTTAAGGGTGAAGCTTATATGCAAATGGTAGACTACTAGATAGAGTTATTGTGGAAGGACTTTACCCACCTAATCTACCTCATGAATGTTTGAATGTATGAAGTAATAGAATCACATGAGTTAGGATGATTTCCATGTCTAGTGCTTGAACTCTAATTGTGATAATTGAAAGTAAGTGTTGAACCTCAAGGAGGTGAAGTATGATAATATGCTTGTAGTAATTGAACTACCTGAGTTATGATTATATCCATGTCTAATGTAGTCATTCTAGATGTATTGATTTGATATGAGCTTTGGCCTTGAAAAGGAAAGATATGATAGTATGCATGTTTTATGCAAGATTAGTACATGCTTAAGAACACTTTGAGAGTAAAGTGAATATTCTCATGACCTAGTAGTAGTGTTGTTGAAAGGTTAGCCTCATATATACACTTATGCGTGAATATGATATGATGTGAAAGGTTTGTCACATGTAGTGATTCTAAGGTTGGAAGACTAGTCTCACCTATTGAATCTAAGATCTTTAGTATGAGTTATGTTGGATTGAGTGTCAAGACATTCTTCCATAAATATAAAATTAAGTCAAGACTTAATATGAACTCAATGGGAATTATGCTTAGCACCGAGTGGATATTGATATGAGATGGGAGCTCTTCCGTTAGTAGAGGTTGGGTGTCCCCATGGAAGCTCTTCCGTTAGTTGAGGTTGGGTTTTTCTAGTAGTAATCTCTTGAGATGGGAACTCTCACGTTAGTAGAGGCCGGGTTCCTAGGAGCAATCTCGTGGGATGGGAGCCTTCACGATAGTAGAGGCCGGGTTTCTAGTAGCAATCCCCTTTATCCCATAAACTACGTGCCCTCGTAGGTTACTTAGCTATTGGATCCACCTAAGCTAAGAGTATAGTTCTACCTTAGGCAAGTAGAGCAACCCCTTTTCAGTGTGGGGTAGACACCGGATTCCATGTTAGCTCACATGGTCTATGTCGGTTAAGGCTAATTCCCACAATAAGAATATGAATTATGAACTATGGTTACTTAAGAAACTTTACTTAGTGTGAGTGAGAGTATGGGATCTTGTTCATGCATTGCACAAGTATGCTTTGAGGGTATTCATGGTAGGTTCCTTTTATGTTATGATGATCTATGTAATGATTATGCTTATGTCTTATGTTTATGATGTATGCTTAGATGGGATTGTTGCTATAGTTTCCTTCCATGCTATCATTGACTAAGGGTGATAGATTCCCTTGTCTATGAGAAGTAAGCTAAAGACTAGATCAAATATGATAAAGGGATACTTAGCCTAGATGGGATTATGGGGTCTCATCTATGCATTGCACAAGTATAACTTGAAGAATACTTATGAAGTTTCTCCTAGGTTAAGAGGAATTGAGTATGGACTAAGATTATAAATGTGTGGTATTTCCTATGATGTTGAATTATGCTTTATGTTGATTTATGTTCATGTTATGCCTATGTTGGAGATTATGCTTATGATTATGTTATTGCCTCTTATACTTATGACTTATGTTTTATATTGGCTAACACTTTTGTTATGCTCTTATGATGTTATGTTAGCTAACATATGTAATACATTTTGTACTAACGCATACTCTTGCCTACATTCTAATCAAATGTAGGGTTCGGTGATTTGAGGACCATTCTTGAGGATAGGTTTCTAAGGAGCAAGGATTTGAAGATTTGGTGAGTCCTCATAGCTTCGAGGAAAGAGCCATTATTTCATTTATGTCTTTTATTTCCATTTTTTGAGACTAATGTATGGGCTATGTCCCAAGAGTTTATTCAAAGTTGTATTAGATGGTTTGAGATAAATTGTAGTAAGACTTCCGCTTGCATTTTATAAAGACTTCGATTGTATGGATAAAGTTTTAAAATTTCCATACTTTTCTATTATCTTATGTTATGATATGCCAAGGGCTTGTATGAGACCCCTTCGGGGTCAAGTACGCCATGTTACTTCTAGGGTGTACCCCTGGGTCGTGACAAAATGAGTGGTCTGTGGTTGGCCTGCCTAACACTGGTTTGAGGGCCAAGAACCACGGCCTGACCAACGGACCGTTGATCAGACCACGGTCCATGGTTGGGGGTCCGTGGTTTGAGGCCCCAAAAATCACCTTCTGATGACCAACCACGGTCCACCAGGATGAGCCGTGGGTCAGACCACGGTCCATCGACTGGGGTCCGTCGGTGGTCACTTAGCAGTTATTGTTAGGGGCAGTTGGGTCTTTTCCTAATTAATTAGTTTCTATACTACGTCGTTTTACCCTTCACTAAGACCCCTATATAAGATTTTTCAACCCTCAAATTAGCCCATTCACTTCATTCTTCCAAATTCACAAAAGAAAAAACAAATCTCCTCTCCAAATATTTCTCTCTCTAGAAACTTGAAGAAGAAGAAGAAGGATTCAACCTAGGGTTTCAAGTTAAGGTCTCAATTCCTCCATTTAAGGCTAGCTTTTGGTTTCAAGGTATGATAGTTTTCATCCATGGATTCCTTTCATTCATGGAGTTCCCAAATTCCTCTATTTCTAAAGTTAGAATTCCCCAATTGAGTTAGGGTTTTCTTCAATTATCATGGGTTCTCTTCATTATTGATTTAAATAATTGAATTATGATCTCTTATGCATGAATTGACGAAGTACTATGATTATATGATGATTTCCTCATGAACCCATGTAATCCCCATGTTTTAAAGTTATAAATCATATGATGTGGGATTTTGATCTTCAAGGAAGAGTTTTATGAAATTGAGCATGTATTGCAAGCTTTACATGTATTTATGATGAAATTCATATCTAACTCATCTTTTCTAAGAGTTGATGATTGAAAGTGGGTTTTGAGGCTCAAGAGGTAAATTATGGACTTATGCATTTTTTATAAGATCTATACAGATGTTTTAAGGGTGCTTTGAGAGTAAAGTACCAATGATGATGTTGTGTTGTGAAAGGACATTCTCACTAAACACATAAAAGCATGATGTGAAAGGTTTTCTCACATAGAAAGGTTTCTTAGGTTGAAAGGCTTTCTCCCCTAATTGAATTAAAGAGTAAGAGTTATCCTAATGAACTAGCTTGGTTTTGTTTTCCAAGGGCACCTTTCCCTGATTAATGAATTCAAGTAAGAAATGACTATTCTGTGGGATTTATGCTTAGCACCGAGTGGATATTGATGATGGGATGGAAGCTCTCCCGTTAGTAGAGGCTGGATTTCTAGAAGCAATCTCATGAGATGAAAGATCCCCCGTTAGTAGACCCCGGGTTTCTAGTAGCAATCTCCTTATCCCTTAACTATGTTTCCCCATAGGTTTATTAGCTAGTGGATCCACTTAAGCTAGAAGTTATGGTCCTTACCTTGGAAAGTAGGACAACCCTTTTCGGTGTGGGAGACACCGGGGGATCATGTTATAGCTCACATGGTCTCTATGTCGGTTAAGGCTAATTCCCCATAAGTAATAATAAACTAAGGTTACTTCAAGAAGTATCGCATATGAGTTCAAAGCTTGGAAAGATGAAGTTAGCTTGCATTGACCATGATGTTATGACTTATGTTTTCTAACTCTTTTATATCATGTTTTAGCTTGGTCAATTGCATGTTCATGAAATGAAATGTCCCTTTTAGCATTATTTAAATGTTTTTATGCATGGCTATCATACTTGGTACATTATTTTGTACTAACACATACTCTTGCCTTCATTTCCCCAAATGTAGGGTCCGGCAGTCAGGGTACTCAGTTTCGTGGGTAGAGGTTGACTTGATATACTTCCAAGCTTGGTGAGTCCTCATTCTTCGAGGACGGAGTTTATTGTTTCACTTTCTTTCATGTATTTTCTCTTTTGAACATTATGTATGGGCTAGGCCCAGTTTCATTCTATTGTATTAGATGGCTATGATGAGACAAGTGTATTAGACTTCCTCTTTTGTTTTATAAATTGTTTTGGACTTGGATTAATGTTTTACTCTTATTGTTCTATTTCTTATGTTATGAGAGCTAAGTGGCTTGTATGGAGTCCTTCAGAGTTCTATACGCCATGTTACACCTAAGGGGTACCCCTGGGTCGTGAAAAACTTGGTAATCAGAGCAGAGGTTTAGAATGGTCCTAGGATGTCTCATAAGCCACGTATAGTAGAGTCTTGTTAATGAGTGTGAAGCGCGCCACATTTATGAATGAGAGGCTACAAGATGATCAGGAAACTTGACTTCTTTCATTACTCTTAAGTCGTGCGATAGATTTCAACTCTATAAGGTCTCTCTCCTAATCCGTATCCTATGTTCTTCAGGATATGGTGACTCGAAGAGTTTATACTAGAAGGAATGTGAGGGAGAATGCGTAACAAAAAGCTCTTCCCTGAGCTCCTCAAGTTTCGGACGATCCTTTGACCGAGCAAGTATCCAATGCAGAGTTTAGGGCTACTCTTCAAGTATTGGCTCAAGCCATGACGGCCCAAGACAATAGGGAGGTAGTGGTTCCCGTGAACCCAAATGTGGGTACGGCAGCTTCAAGAGTGAGGGACTTCACAAGGATAAATCCTCCAGAGTTTCATGGTTCCAAAGTTGAGGAAGATTCTCAAAAGTTTATTGATGAGGTCTATAAGGTGTTGATGATCATGGGAGTTACGCCGGTGGAAAAGGCGGAGTTGGCCGCTTATCAACTAAAGGGTGTGGCTCAAATATGGAATAACCAATGGAAGGAAGAAAGACCGGAAAATACGGGTCCTCTTGATTGGGAGAAGTTTAAGGTCACTTTTCTTGATAGGTTCTTTCCCTTTGAGATGAGGGAAGCCAAGGTGCTTGAGTTCATTAACCTTCGAAAAGGAAGTATGAGTGTGAGGGAATATGCTCTAAAGTTCACTCAATTGTCTAAGTATGCTCCATCAATAGTTGCTGATTCAAGGGCTAAGATGAGTAAGTTTGTGTCAGGTGTTTCCAAATGGTGGTTAAAGAGTGCCGAACCGCTATGCTCATAAATGACATGGAAATCTCTCGTCTCATGGTTCATGCACAACAAATTGAGGAGGCAAAACTCAAGGAAAGGTCTAGAGAGGTAAAAAGGGCTAAGACCGGAGATGAAAATTTCTCTAATGCAAGGTCCGATGGATAAGGTCGTCCTAGATTCTGACAAAAGTTTTCCGGTCAATGTTCCTCCAATGCTCCTCCTAAGTTCAACCAAGATAGGGTGTCTAACCCTAAGACTCAAGGAGGTAATGGTAGTGGATCTTCATTGCCTAGGTCTAATTGTACTAAGTATGGAAGGAAGCACGAGGGTAAGTGCCTAGCCTGCATGGATGGTTGCTTTGGTTGTGGTATGAGTGGTCACAAAATGAGGGATTGCCTGATGCTTATGGCTAAAGGAAGAGAGGGAAGGGAAAGCAAGCTACTACTAGTGGTGCGGGTTCCAATGCTCCTAAATAAAACCGCTTCTATGCCCTTTAGACTCGAGGTGAACAAGAGAGTTCTCCGGATGTGTTTACCGGTATGTTGAAAGTTTTCCAACTTGATGTCTATGCTTTACTTGATCCTGGTGCTACCTTGTATTTCGTGATGCCATATGTGGCTAAGAGGTTTGACGTTCTTCCGTAACTATTTATGTCTCTACTCATGTTGGTGATTCTATTGTGGCTAAGAGGGTCTATAGAAAGTGTCCCGTTTCCTTGTCCCATACAGTTACTCTTGTTGACTTGGTAGAGCTTGATATGTAAGATTTTGATGTTATCTTGGGTATGGATTGGTTGCACTCATGCTATGCTTCTATTGATTATAGAACCCATGTAGTCAAGTTTCAATTCCCGAATGAGCCTATCCTATAGTGGAAGGGGGAAAATTCTATGCCTAAGGGTCATTTTGTTTCTTATCTTAAAGCTAGAAAGATGATTTCTAAGGGTTTCTTTTACCATCTAGTTAGGGTGAGGGATGTAGATTCCGAAACCCTTACTCTCGAGTTGGTCCCCATTGTTAATGAGTTTCTGAAAGTGTTCCCAGATGACTTACCTGGTATTCCTCCCGAGTGGGAAATAGACTTCGGTATTGACCTTCTCCAAGATAAACAACCTATCTCTATTCCTCCTTATCGTATGGCTCCGGCAGAACTTAAAGAGTTGAAAGAACAATTGAAAGATTTGTTGGATAAGGGTTTCATCCGATCGAGTATCTCTCCATCGGGTGCTCCAGTTTTGTTCGTTAGAAAGAAGGATGGGTCTCTTCGAATGTGTATAGATTATCGACATTTGAACAAGGTGACCATTAAGAATAAGTATCCTCTCCCAAGGATAGATGGTTTATTTGACAAACTTCAAGGAGCAAGCTATTTCTCTAAGATTGATCTCTGATTGGGTTATCACCAATTGAGGGTGAAAGAGGATGACATTCCGAAGATGGCTTATTGAACTTGATATGGTCATTATGAGTTTTTGGTAATGTCATTTGGATTGACTAATGCTCCGGCGGCGTTTATGGATTCGATGAATAAGGTGTTTAGACAATACCTTGATATGTTTGTGATTGTATTCATTGATGATATTTTGATCTACTCAAGGAGTGAGGATGAGCATATTGGTCATTTGAGTATCGTGTTGCGAATTCTAAAGGACCAACAACTTTTCTCAAAGTTTAGAAAATGTGAATTTTGGTTAAGGTCCGTAGCTTTCCTTGGTCATATTATTTCGAGTAAGGGTATTGAGGTAGATCCTAAGAAGATGGATGCGATCAAGAGTTGTCCTAGACCTCAAACTCCCTCGGATATTGGAAGTTTCTTGGGTTTAGCCAGTTACTATAGAAGGTTGGTTGAGGGTTTCTCTTCAATCGTCTCTCCTTTGACGGCTTTGACTCAAAAAAAGGCTAAGTTCATATGGTCTGAAGCGTGTGAAAAGAGTTTTCAAGAGTTGAAGGATAGACTTACTTCCGCTCCGGTGTTGACCTTACTGGAGGGGACGGATGGTTTTGTGGTTTATTGTGATGCCTCGAGAATTGGGCTAGGGTGTGTGCTAATGCAAAATGAGAAAGTTATTGCCTATGCCTCAAGGCAACTTAAAATTCATGTGACGAATTATCCTACTCACGACCTTGAGTTAGCGGCGGTTGGTTTTGCCTTAATGATTTGGAGACACTTTGTATGGAGTACATGTAGATGTGTTTACCGACCACCAGAGTTTGCAATATGTGTTTAATAAAAAAGATTTGAATCATCGCCAAAGAAGGTGGCTCATGTTATTGAAAGATTATGACATGAGTGTTCTTTATCACCCTGGTAAAGCTAATGTGGTAGAGGATGCTCTTAGTCGGTTATTTATGGGTAGTGTTGCTCATATTGAAGAAGAAAAGAAAGAGTTGGTTCGAGATGTTCATAGATTGGCTCGATTAGGTGTTCAATTAGTGGACTCCACCAAAGGTGGTGTTATGGTTCATAATGGTTTCGAATCGTCTTTTGTGGAGAATATGAAAGCCAAGCAAGGTCTTGATCCAATTTTTGTAGAATTGAAAGAAGCGGTGCTCAAGAAATCCGTTGAGGCTTTCTCCCAAGGGGGAGATAGTGTACTTAGATACCAAAGTCGTTTATGTGTTCCAAATGTGGATGACTTGAGGGAACAGATTTTAACAGAAGCCCATAGTTCGAGGTATTCCATTCACCCGGGAACCACCAAGATGTACCGTGATTTACAGGAAGTCTATTGGTGGAATGGGATAAAGAAGGATATTGCGGGATTTGTGGCTAAGTGTCCAAATTGCCAACCAGTAAAGGTTGAGCATCAGAAATCGGGAGGTTTGTCCCAAGACATTAGCATTCCTACTTGGAAGTGGGAAGAGTTGAATATGGACTCTATAGTTGGTTTGCCTCACACCTGGCAACAACATGATTCGATTTGGTAGATAGTAGACCGGATGACGAAATTGGCTCATTTCCTTCCCTCAAGGTTTCCTATTCGGCGGAGGACTATGCCAAGTTGTACTTGAGAGAAATGGTAAGGTTGCATGGAGTGCCTTTCTCCACTATTTCCGATCGTGGTACCCAATTCACTTCTCAGTTTTGGAAGTCATTCCAAAAGGGTCTTGGCACTAAGGTTAAGCTTAGCACGACTTTTCATCCCCAAACCGATGGGCAAGTGGAGCGTACGATCCAAACTTTGAGAGCTATGTTAAGGGCTTGCATTATCATTTTTAAGGGCAATTGGGACAACCGTTTTCCATTGACTGAGTTTGCTTATAATAACATTTATCACTCAAGTATCGATATGGCTCCATTTGAGGCCTTATATGGTAGGAGGTGTAGATCTCCCATAGGATGGTTTGAGGTGGGTGAAGTTGCCTTAATAGGTCTCGAATTGGTACAAGAGGCCATGGAGAAAGTTCGGCTTACAAGGGAAAAGTTGAAAATGGCTCAAAGTAGACAAAATTCCTATGTCGATGTGAGGAGAAGGGATCTAGAGTTTGAGGTCAACGATTGGGTTTACATGAAAATCTCACTCATGAAGGGTGTAATGAGGTTTGGTAAGAAGGGGAAGCTTAGTCCCCGATATGTAGGCCCATATCAAGTTTTGAGACGTGTTGGAAAGGTTGCTTATGAGTTAGACTTGCCGAATGAGTTGGCGATAGTGCATCCCATTTTCCAAGTCTCTATGCTTAAGATGTGTGTTGGAGATCCGACATCCATAGTTCCCCTAGAAGGATTGGGAGTTGATGAAAGTGTTTCTTATAAGGAAGTTCCGGTAGAGATTCTAGACCGGAAATTCAAGAAGTTGAGAAACAAAGAAATAGCTTCCGTGAAAGTATTGTGGAGGAATCAATTAGTTGAGGGTGCTACTTGGGAGGCCGAGGCCGATATGATGTCCCAATATCCTCATCTTTTTCCTTCTAATGAGTTTATTTTGGTTTGTCCTTGAGTTGGGAGTCATGTGTTTTTATGTGTTTCCATGATTTCCTTATGTGATGCATGTTCATGAAAACTTGTGTTTTGAAAGAAAATCAGTTTATATGATTGATTTTCCTCATGTTGTTGTGCATTAAGTATGAGTTGCCTATAGACTTCATGAGATGAATTGATGGACATGTCATGAGATTGCGTTGAGCATGCTTTTAGCTTGGAGAAGGTAGTTCCTCCTTGAACATGAGTAATGTTGAAAATTCATGCATATTGGGTTGCTAGATGTAGTTCCTACTTCCTTATAATGTATTTGAGTATGATTAGCTTGGAGTTGATGTTTACTCCTTGTATATGTGCATTGCATGCATGATGGGCTGATAGAGTTAGTTTCACTCCACTTATGATGTTTTGAGAAAGTCTTAGCTTGGAGTCAATATTTCCTCCTTGGTTGCATGCATTGAGTTGTAGGTTGGGTTATTAGCTCCTCTCCTACTCTTTTAGAACCAGTTTGTCACGATCCAGGGGTACCCCTAGATATAACATGGCGTATAGAACCCCGAAAGACTTCATAGATGCCACTTAGCTCTCATAACATAAGAAATAGAACAATAAGAGTAAAAATAGTCCAAGTCCAAAACATTTTATACAACAAAAAGCGGAAGTCTAAACTCTTGTCGCAACATAACCATCTAATACAATAGAATGAAATAGGGCCTAGCCCATACATCATCTCCAAAAGATAAATACAAGAAATAAACTAAAGCAATAACTCCGTCCTCGAAGCAAGAGGACTCACCAAAGCTCAGGAAATCACGAACTCAACTACTAGCCACGAGACTCGAAAACCTATATGTCTGACCCCACAATTAGGGAAAATGTAGGCAAGAGTATGGGTTAGTACAAAACAATGTACCAAGTATGATAGTAATGCATAAAACATTTAAAACATGCTAAACGGGACATTTCATTTCATGACATGCATTTGACCAACCTAAAACATCATATGAAAGAGTTATAAAACATAAGTCATAAATCATGGTCAATGCAAGCTAACTTCTTGTTTAACATCTTTAAACTCATATGTGTTACTCCTTGAGTAACCTTAGTTTATTATTTCTTGTGGGGAAATAGACTTAACCGACATTGAGACCATGTGAGCTATAACATGGAATCCGGTGTCTCCCCTACACCGAAAAGGGGGTGTCCTACTTGCCGAAGGTAGAACCTCAAACTTCCAGCTTAAGTGTATCCACTAGCTAATCAACCTATGTGGGCACATAGTTATGGGATTAGGAGATTGCTACTAGAAACCCAACCTCTACTAACGGGGGAGCTTCCATCTCATGAGATTACTTTGGAAAACCCGGCCTCTACTAGCGGGAGAACTTCCATATCACTATCAATATCCACTTGGTGCTAAGCATAAATTCCCACGGAATAGTCATTTCTTACTTGAGTTCATTACTCATGAAAGGGTGCCCTTGGCCTACCGATTCAAGCTAGTTTCATTAAGATAACTCCTAGTCTTTGATTCAATTAGGTGAGAAAGTCTTTCAACCTAAGAATCCTTTCTATGTGAGAAAACCTTTCACATCATGCTAGTATGTGTTTTAGTGAGAATATCCTTTCACAACACAACATCATCATAATTTGTACTTTATTCTCAAAGCACCCTAAAACATTTGCATAGATTTCATAAACAATGCATAAGTCCATAATTCACCTCCTTGAGGTCAAAACCCACTTTCAATCATAAACTCTTAGAAAACATGGATTAGATATGGATTTCATCATAAATTTATTTAAAACTAGTAATACATGCTCAATTTCATAAAACTCTTCCTTGAAGATCAAAATCCCACTACATATAGTTCATAACTTGAAAACATAGGGATCACATGGGTTCATGGGGGAATTCAACATAAAACCATTGTAATTCATCAATTCATGCATTGAAGATCATAATTAAGTCATTTAAATCAATAATGATAAGAACCTATGCTAATTGAAGAAAATTCTAACTCAATTGGGGAATTCTACCTTTGAAATAGAGGAATTTGGGAACTCCATGGATGAAAACTATCATACCTTGACTCCAAATGCTAGCCTTCAATGGAGAAACTGGAACCTTAGCTTGAAACTCTAGGTTGAATCTTCATCTTCTTCTTCTTCTTCAAGTTTCTAGAGAGAGAATATTTGGAGAGGAATTGGTTTTTTTTTTTTGTGAATTTGGAAGAATGAAATAAATGGGGTGAAATTTGGGATTTAAAAGGCTTATATAGGGGTTCTAAATATAGGCAAAAAGACATAGTATAGGAATTAATTAATTAGGAAAAGACCCAAATGCCCTTGAACTAACTGTTAGCTGTCCACCGACTCACCAACCACGGACCCAGTCGAGGGACCGTCGTCTAACCTATGCTCCGTCCTGGTGGACCGTGGATGTTGGTCAGACACTTTTGGCCCATCTACGGACCCTTGGACCACGGACCGTGGACCCACCTACGGTCCGTAGGTCCAGTCGTGGTTCTGCCCTGGAGATTTTTTGAGGGACCAGTCCACGAACCCACCTACGGTCCGTGGCCCACACCACGGGCCGTGGTTGGCCCCTCGTGGATGGCACCAGGTAAGTCTGAAAATATGCTATTTTGGTTTTTTTTTCATACGGGGTGTTACAATATCTCCCCCTTGAGACCATTCGTCCTCGGATGAGATTTAAACTGGTTCTAAGAGAGTAGGAGAGGAACTAACAACCCAACCTATAATGCAATGCATACAACCAAGGAGGAAGTATCGACTCCAAGCTAGGACGTTCTCAAAACATCATAAGAGGGGTGAACTAACTCTATCAGCCCATTATGCATGCAATGCACATAAATAAGGAGGAAACGTCAACTCCAAGCTCATCATACTCAAATGCATCATAAGGAAGTAGGAACTACATCTATCAACCCAATATGCATGAAATTTCAACATTACTCATTTTCAAGGAGGAACTACATTCTCCAAGCTAAAAGCATGCTCAACACAATCTTATGGAGTTCATTTGTAATTCACTCTCAAAAAGCATATCTAAAGCATGTTCATCAATTCATCTCATGAAGTCTATAGACAACTCATACTCAATGCACAACAACATGAGTAAAATCAATTATATAAACTCATTTTCTTTCAAACCATAAGTTTTCATGAACATGCATCATATAAGGAGATCATGGAAACACATAAAAACACATGACTCCCAAAACAAGAACAACTCAAGAGGAACTCTTTACCTCAAGCTAGAATAGAAGTAGAAGGAAAGAGATGAGGATATCGGGACATCATATCGGCCTCGGCTTCCCAAGTAGCACCCTCAACGAAATGATTCCTCCACAAAACCTTCACGGAATCTATTTCCTTGTTTCTCAACCTTTTAACTTGCCGGTCCAAAATCTCAACCGGAACCTCCTCATAAGAAAGACTTTCGTCAACTCCCAACCCTTCTAGGGAAACTATGGATGTCGGATCTCCAACACACTTTTTAAGCATAGAGACATGGAAAATGGGATTCACTGTTTCCAACTCATTTGGAAAATCTAACTCATAAGCAACTCTACCAACGCATCTCAAAACCTGATATGGGCCTACATACTGGGGGCTAAGCTTCCCCTTCTTACCAAACCTCATGACACCCTTCATGGGTGTGATTTTCAAGTAAACCCAATCGTTAACCTCAAACTCTAGATCCCTTCTTCTCATATCGGCATAGGACTTTTGCCAACTTTGAGCCGTTTTTAACCTCTCTCTAATGAGTCGAACCTTCTCAATACCCTCATGAACTAGCTCGGGACATATTAGGAAAACTTCACCCACCTCAAACCAACCTATGGGAGATCTAAACCTCCTACAATACAAGGCCTTAATTGGAGCCATATCGATACTTGAGTGATAGTTATTATTATAGGAAAATTCTATCAATGACAAATGGTCAACCCAATTACCCTTAAAATTGATCACACAAGCCCTCAACATATCTTTCAAAGTCTGGATAGTATGCTCCGCTTGCCCATCGGTTTGGGGATGAAAAGTCGTGCTAAGCTTAACCTTAGTACCAAGCCTCTTTTGGAATGACTTCCAAAACTGAGAAGTGAATTGGGTACCACAATCGGAAATAATAGACAAGGGCATTCCATGCAACTTTACCATTTCTCTCAAATACAACTTGGCATAGTCCTCCGCCGAATAGGAAACCTTGACGGGAAGGAAATGAGCCGATTTCGTCATCTGATCTACTATAACCCAAATAGAGTCATGTTGTCTTCGGGTGCGAGGCAATCCAATAATAAAGTCCATATTCAAGTTTTCCCACTTTCAAGTGGGAATGCTAATATCTTGGGATAAACCTTCTGGTTTTCTAGTGCTCAACCTTCATTTGTTGGAAATTTGGGCACTTAGCCACAAATCCCGCAATATCTCTCTTCATCCCATTCCACAAATAGACCTCCCGTAAATCACGGTACATCTTTGTGGCTCCCGGGTGAATGGAATACCACGAACTATGGGCTTCTGTCAAAATATGTTCCTTCAAGTCATCAATAATTGGAAAACATAAACGACCTTGGTATCTAAGGACACCATCTCCCCCTTGAGAGAAAGCCTCAACTGATTTCTGAAGCACTGCCTCTTTCAATTCCACAAAAATTGGATCAAGACCTTGCTTGGCTTTCACATCCGCCACAAAAGATGATTCGGAACCATGGTGAACCATAACACCACCTTTGGTGAAATCCACTAGTTGAACACCTAATCGAGCCAATCTATGCACATCTCGAACCAACTCTTTCTTTTCTTCTTCAATATGAGCAACACTACCCATAGATAATCGACTAAGAGCATCCGCCACCACATTACCTTTACCAGGGTGATAAAGAATACTCATGTCATAATCCTTCAATAATTCAAGCCACTTTTTTTGGCGAAAATCTAAGTCCTTTTGATTAAACACATATTGCAAACACTTGTGGTCGGTAAATACATCAACATGAACTCCGTACAAATAGTGTCTCCAAATCTTTAGGGTAAAAACGACCGCCGCTAGCTCAAGGTTGTGAGTCGGATAATCATTCTCATGGATTTTAAGTTTCCTTGAGGCATAGGCAATAACTTTCCCATTTTGCATTAGCACACACCCTAGCCCAATTCTCGAGGGATAACAATAAACCATAAAACCATCCGTCCCTTCAGGTAAGGTCAACATCGGAGCGGAAGTAAGTCCATCCTTCAACTCTTGAAAACTTTTCTCACACGTTTCCGACCATATGAACTTAGCCTTCTTTTGAGTCAAGGTCGTCAAAGGAGAGGCAATTGAAGAGAATCCCTCAAAAAATCTTCTATAGTAACCGACCAAACACAAGAAATTTCTAATATCTGAGGGAGTTAGAGGTCTAGGCCAACTCTTGACCGCATCCGCCTTCTTAGGATCTACCTCAATACACTTGCTTGACATAATATGACCAAGGAAAGCTACGGACCTTAACCAAAATTCATATTTGCTAAACTTTGCATAAAGTTGTTGGTCCTTAAGAACTTGCAACATGATTCTCAAATGATCAATATGCTCATTCTCACTCCTTGAATAGATCAAAATATCATCGATAAACACAATCACAAACATGTCGAGGTATTGCCTATACACTCTATTCATCAAATCAATAAATGTCGCGGGAGCGTTAGTTAACCCAAATGACATTACTAGAAACTCATAGTGACCATACCGAGTTCGATAAGTCATCTTGGGAATGTCATCATCTTTCACCCTCAATTGGTGATAACTCGATCGAAGATCAATCTTAGAGAAACAACTTGCCCCTTGAAGTTGGTCAAATAAATCATCTATACTTGGGAGAGGATACTTGTTCTTGATGGTCACCTTGTTCGACTGTCTATAATCAATACACATACAAAGAGACCCATCTTTCTTTCTAACAAATAAAACTGGAGCACCCCATGGAGAGATACTCGGTCGGATGAAACCCTTATCCAACAAGTCCTTCAACTGTTCTTTCAACTCCTTAAGTTCTGTCGGAGCCATACGAAAAGGAGAAATAGAGATAGGTTGCATATCTGGGATAAGGTCAATACCGAAGTCTATTTCTTGCTCGGGAGGAATACCGGGTAGATCATCTGGGAACACTTCCAGAAACTCATTGACAACGGGGACTGACTCGAGAGAGGGGTTTTGGAATCTACATCCCTCACCCTTATTAGATGGTAAAAGCAACCCTTAGAAATCATCTTTCTAATTTTAAGATAAGAGACAAACTGACCCTTAGGCATAAAATTTCCCCCCTCCCACTCTAGGACATGCTTATTTGGGAACTGAAACTTGACTACACGAGTTCTACAATCAATAAAAGCATAACAAGAGTGCAGCCAATCCATACCTAAGATAACATCAAAATCTAACATATCAAGCTCTACCAAGTCAACAAAAGTAACTCTATGGGACAAGGAAACGGGACACTTTCTATAGACCCTCTTAGCCACCACAGAATCACCAACAGGAGTAGAGATAGAAAAAGGTCTAACAACACATCGGGGAGCACATCAAACCTCATCGCCATATATGGCGTCACAAAAGACTAGGTAGCACCAAGATCTAGTAAAGTATAAACATCAAGTTAGAAAACTTTCAACATACCGGTAACCACATCCGGAGAACTCTCTTGTTCACCTCTAGTCTGAAGAGCATAAAATTGGTTTTGCTTAGGAGCATTGGAACCAAACCACTAGGAATAGCTTGCTTTCCCTATCTTTCCTTAACCGTAAGCATTGGGTAATTCCTCATTTTGTGACCTCTTTTACCACAACCATCCATGTCGGCTAGACACCTACCATCGTGCTTCCTTCCATATTTAGTACAATTAGACCTAGGCAATGAAAATACACTACCATTAACTCCTTGGGGTTTAGGGTTAGACACCCTATCTTTGTTGAACTTTGGAGGAGCATTGGAGGAACCTTGACCGGAAAACCTTTGTCGGAATCTTGGACGACCTAGGAAAACCTTTGTCGGAATCTTGGACGACCTTTTCAATCGAACGTTGCATTTGAAAAGTTACCATCACCGGTCTTAGCCCTCTTTGCCTCTCTAGACTTTTCCTTGAGTTTTTCATCCTCAATTTGTTGTGCATGCACCATAAGATGAGAGATGTACATATCATGAATGAGCATTGCGGTTCGGCACTCTTTAACCACCATTTCAGACACTCCCGAAACATATTTACTCATCTTGGCCCTTGAATCGGCAACCATCGTTGGATCATACTTAGACAGTTGAGTGAACTTTAGAGCATATTCCCTCACACTCATACTCCCTTGTCGAAGGTTAATGAACTCTAGAACCTTAGCTTCCCTCAACTCAAGGGGAAAGAACCTATCAAGAAATGCAACCTTAACTTTTCCCAATCAAGAGGACCCGCATCTTCCGCCCTTCCTTCTTTCTATTGGTTATACCACACTTGAGCCACACCTTTCAATTGGTGAGCGGCCAACTCCGCCTTTTCCACCGGCGTAACTCCCATGATCATCAACACCTTATAGATCTCATCGATAAACTCTTGAGGATCGTCCTCAACTTTAGAACCATGAAACTCCAGAGGATTTATCCTTGTGAAGTCCCTCACTCTTGAAGCCACCGAATTCACATTTGAGCTTGCGGGAACCACAACCTCCCAATTGGCTTGGGCCGTCACGGCTTGAGCCAACAATTGAAAAACAGCCCTAAACTCTGTATTAGAATCATGCTCGGCCAAAGGATCAACCGGAACTTAAGGAGCTTGGGGAGGAACTTCTTGTTCCGCATACTCCCTCGCATTCCTTCTAGCATAAGCTATTCAGGTAGCCATATCCCGAAGAACATAGGATAAAGATTAGAAGAGAGACTTTATAGAGTTAAACTTATCGCACGACTTAAGAGTAATGAAAGAAGTTGAGTTTCCTAATCATCTTGTACCCTCTCATTCATAAATGTGGCGCGCTTCACACTCATGAACAAGACTCTACTACATGTGGCTTATGAGATATCCTAGGACAATTCTAAATCTTGTGCTCTACTACCAAATTTGTCACGACCCAGGGGTACCCCCTAGATGTAACATGGCGTATAGAACCCTGAAGAACTCCATACAAGCCATTTAGCTCTCATAACATAAGAAATAGAACAATAAGAGTAAAAATAGTTCAAGTCCAAAACATTTTATAAAACGAAAAGTGCAAGTCTAAACTCTTGTCTCAACATAGCCATCAATACAATAGAATGAAATTGGGCCTAGCCCATACATCATGTCAAAAATATAAATACAAGAAAGAAACTAAAACAATAAATCCATCCTCGAAGCATGAGGACTCACCAAAGCTCAGGAAATCATGAACTCAACTACTAGCCATGAGACTCAGAAACCTGTTTGTCGGACCCTACATTTGGGAAAAATATAGGCAAAAGTATGTGTTAGTACAAAATAATGTACCAAGTATGATATCCATGCATAAAACATTTAAAACATGCTAAAAGGGACATTTCATTTCATGACATGCATTTGACCAAGCTAAAATATCATATGAAAGAGTTATAAAAAATAAGTCATAAATTATGGTCAATGCAAGCTAACTTCTTGTTTAACATCTTTAAACGCATATGTGATACTCCTTGAGTAACCTTAGTTTATTATTGGTTTTGGGGAAAGAGCCTTAACCGACATTGAGACCATGTGAGCTATAACATGGAATCTGGTGTCTCCCCCACACCAAAAAAGGGGTGTCCTACTTGCTGAAGGTAGAACCTCAAACTTCTAACTTAAGTGGATCCACTAGCTAATCAACCTATGTGGGCACATAGTTATGGGATAAGGAGATTGCTACTAGAAACTCAGCCTCTACTAAGGGGGAGCTTCCATCTCATGAGATTACTTTGGAAAATCGAGCCTCTACTTGCGTGAGAGCTTCCATCTCACTATCAATATCTACTTGGTGCTAAGCATCAATTCTCATGGAATAGTCATTTCTTACTTGACTTCATTACTCATAAAAGGGTGCCCTTGGCCTATCGATTCAAGCTAGTTTCATTAAGATAACTCCTAGTCTTTGATTCAATTAGGTGAGAAAGCCTTTCAACCTAAGAATCCTTTCTATGTGAGAAAACCTTTCACATCATGCTAGTATGTGTTATAGTGAGAATATCCTTTCACAACACAACATCATCATAATTGGTACTTTACTCTCAAAGCACCCTAAAACATTTGCATAGATTTCATAAACAATGCATAAGTCCATAATTCACCTCCTTGAGGTCAAAACCCACTTTCAATCATAAACTCTTAGAAAACATGGATTAGATATGGATTTCATCATAAATTCATGTAAAACTAGTAATACATGCTCAATTTCATAAAACTCTGCCTTGAAGATCAAAATCCCACTACTTATAGTTAATAACTTGAAAACATAGGGATCACATAGGTTAATGGGGAAATTCATCCTAAAAGCATTGTATTTCATCAATTCATGCATAGAAGATCATAATTAAGTCGTCTAAATCAATAATGATAAGAACCCATGCTAATTGAAGAAAACCCTAACTCAATTTGGGAATTCTACCTTTGAAATAGAGGAATTTGGGAATCCATGGATGAAAACTATCATACCTTGACTCCAAATGCTAGCCTTCAATAGAGAAATTGGAACCTTAGCTTGAAACCCTAGGTTGAATCTTCTTCTTCTTCAAGTTTCTAGAGAGAGAATATTTGGAGAGGAATTGGTTTCTTTTTTTTGTGGATTATGAAAAATGAAATAAATGGGGTGAATTTTGGAGTTAAAAGGCTTATATATAGGTTCTAAATATAGGCAAAATGACATAGTATAAGAATTAATTAATTAGGAAAAGACTCAATTACCCTTGAACTAACTATTAGCTGTCCAACGACTCACCAACCACGGACCATGTCGACGGACCGTCATCTGACCTACGGTCCATTCTGGTGGACCGTGGATGGTGGTCAGAGACTTTTGGCCCATCTATGGACCCTGGACCACGGACCGTGGACCCACCTACAGTTCGTACGTCCAGTCGTGGTTCTACCCTGGAGATTTTCTGAGGGACCAGTCCACGGACCCACCTACGGTCCGTGGCCCAAACCACTGGCCGTGGTTGGCCCCTCGTGGATGACACCTGGGAAGTCTGAAAAGCTGCTATTTTGGTATTTTTTGGATACGGGGTGTTACACGGTTTAAACCTCATTCGAGGATGAATAGTCCCAAGGGGGAGATATTGTAACACCCTGTATCTGAAATAGGGGAATGAAGCCAATTCCCAGAAGTTGCAAGCACAACCCACGCCGGCCATCCAGGGCTTGTGGAAGGGACCACGGACCGTAGGAGTGATCCGCGGTTGGCCTACCTAGCACTGGTCTGAGGGCCAAGAACCACGGCCTGACCAATGGACCGTTGGTCAGACCACGGTCCATAGTTGGGGGTTCGTGGTTCGAGGCCCTAAAAATCACCTTCTGATGAACAACCACGGTACACCAGGACGGGCCGTGGGTCAGACCACGGTCTGTCGACTGGGTCCGTCGGTGGTCACATGGCAGTTATTGTTCGGGGCAGTTGGGTCTTTTCCTAATTAATTAGTTCCTATACTACGTCATTTTACCCTACACTAAGACCCCTATATAAGTTTTTTCAACCCCTAAATAAACCCATTCACTTAATTCTTCCAAATTCATAAAAGAAAAACCAAATCTCCTCTCCAAATATTTCTCTCTAGAAACTTGAAGAAGAAGAAGAAGGTTTCAACCTAGGGTTTCAAGTCAAGGTCTCAATTCCTCCATTGAAGGCTAGCTTTTGGATTCAAGGTATGATAGTTTTCAACCATGGATTCGTTTCATTCATGGAGTTCCTAGATTCCTCTATTTCTAAAGTTAGAATTCCCCAATTGAGTTAGGGTTTTCTTTAATTATAATGGGTTCTCTTCATTATTGATTTAAATGATTGAATTATAATCTCTTATGCATGAATTGATGAAGTACTATGATTTTCTTATAATTTCCCCATGAACCGATGTAATCCCCATGTTTTAAAGTTATAAATCATATGATGTGGGATTTTGATCTTCAAGGAAGAGTTTTATGAAATTGAGCATGTATTGCAAGCTTTACATGTATTTATGATGAAATCCATATCTAACCCATGTTTTCTAAGAGTTGATGATTGAAAGTGGGTTTTGAGCCTCAAGAGGTAAATTATGGACTTATGTATTTTCTTATGAAATCTATGCAAATGTTTTAAGTGTGGTTTAAGAGTAAAGTACCAATGGTGATATTGTGTTGTGAAAGGACATTCTCACTAAACACATAAAAACATTATGTGAAAGGTTTTCTCACATAGAAAGGATTCTTAGGTTGAAAGGCTTTCTCACCTAATTGAATCAAAGAGTAAGAGTTATCCTAATGAACTAGCTTGGTTTGGTTGTCCAAGGGCACCTTTCCATGATTAATGAATTCAAGTAAGAAATGACTATTCTGTGGGATTTATGCTTAGCACCGAGTGGACATTGATGATAGGATGGAAGCTCTCCCGTTAGTAGAGGTTGGGTTTCTAGAAGCAATCTCATGAGATGGAATCTCCCCCGTTAGTAGAGGCCGGATTTCTAGTAGCAATCTTCTTATCCCTTAACTATGTGCCCCATAGGTTGATTAGCTAGTGGATCCACTTAAGCTAGAAGTTATGGTCCTTACCTTGGCAAGTAGGATAACCCTTTTCAGTGTGGGTGACACCAGGGGATCATATTATAGCTCACATGGTCTCTATGTCGGTTAAGGCTAATTCCCCACAAGTAATAATGAACTAAGGTTACTTCAAGAAGTATCGTATATGAGTTCAAAGGTTTTAAAGATGAAGTTAGCTTGCATTGACCATGACATTATGACTTATATTTTCTAACTCTTTTATATCATGATTTAGCTTGGTCAATTGCATGTTCATGAAATGAAATGTCCCTTTTAGCATGATTTAAATGTTTTTATGCATGACTATCATACTTGGTACAGTGTTTTGTACTAACGCATACTCTTGCCTACATTTCCCTAAATATAGGGTCCGGCAGTCAGGGTACTCAGTTTCGTGGGTAGAGGTTGATTTGATATATATCTGAGCTTGGTGATTCCTCATGCTTCAAAGATGGAGTTTACTGTTTCACTTTCTTTCATGTACTTTCTCTTTTGAACATGATGTATGGGCTAGGCCCAATTTCATTCTATTGTATTAGATGGCTATGATGAGACAAGTGTATTAGACTTCCGCTTTTCTTTTATAAAATGTTTTGGACTTGGACTATTATTTTACTCTTATTGTTCTATTTCTTATGTTATAAGAGCTAAGTGGCTTGTATGGAGTTCTTCGTGGTTCAATACGCCATGTTACACCTAGGAGGTACCCCTGGGTCGTGACAATTGTGATCACATGTATCATCCCAATTTGCCATCGACTAGTGTTGGTATTGTTTCATTCGGGGTCTACTTTCTCATTTGTGTCTACCTATTTTGCTGGTAGATTTTATATGATGTCTTATTGCATACCTGTGCCTATTCATGGTTCTACACCACTGGGTGAGTCCTTAGTGGTGGATCGAGTGTATCGATCTTGTCTTGTTTCTTTGGCAGGATATGATACTTGGGTATTATCATTCTTGGTGTGGTAGACTTTGATAATATCTTAGGTTTGGATTGGCTTTCTCCGCATCATGTTATTCTTTACTTTTAAGCTAAGACTATGATCTTAGCTATGCCAGGTGTTCCGAGAATTGAGTGGATGGGTGCTAGTGTCTCTTACCCTAGCAAAGATATCTCCTTTATTCGAGCTCATAGATTGGTTTATAAAGGGTGTTTGTCTTATTTGTCTTTTATTCGGGATACTAGTGTTGAGCTACCTCCCATAGATTTTGTGCTCGTGGTTCGAGAGTTTCCAGATGTGTTTCCTACTGATCTTCCAGGTGTTCCTTCAGATAAAGATAGATTTTTCTATTGACTTAGAGTCGGGCACCTAGCCCATCTCTATTCCTCCTTCTTGTATAGCTCCAGCTGAGTTGAAGGATTGAAGGATCAATTGCAGGATTTGTTGAGCAAGGGGTTTATTCGCCCTAGTGTTTCTCCATAGGGTCCTCATGTGTTGTTTGTGAGGAAGAAGAACAGAACCATGAGGATGTGTATTGATTATTGATAGTTGAATAAAGTGACTGTGAAGATCAAGTATCCTCTTCCTCGTATTGGTGATTTTTTTTATCAGCTTTAGGGTGCATCTCTATTTTCTAAGATTGATTTGAGGTACGGTTATCATTAGTTGAAGATTAGGGCATCGAATATTCGTAAGACATCTTTCAGGATTCGTTATGGGCACTATGAGTTTTTTGTGATGTCTTTCGGTTTGACTAATGCCCTTGCATCATTTATGGAGTTGATGAACGAGGTGTTCCGACCTTATCTTGATTCCTTTGTGATAGTGTTCATTGACGACATCCTTATGTACTCTAAGATTGAGGAGGATCATGATCGGCATTTGAGGATCGTACTCCATATATTGAGGGAAGATAAACTTTATGCCAAGTTCTCAAAGTGTGAGTTTTGGCTTGATTTTGTTGCATTTTTTAGAAACGTAGTGTCCAAGGAAGGTATTCGGGTAGATCCAACAAATATTAAGGTTGGACCAGACCTACGTCAGTTACTCAAATTTGAAATTTTATGGGACTTGCAGGCTATAATAGAAGATTTGTGCAGAGTTTCTCCATTATTGTCACGACCCAGGGGTACCCCCTAGATGTAACATGGCATACAAGACCCCGAGAGGGCTCATACAAGCCACTTAATATATCATAACATAAAGTAATATAAATGATGCAGAAATTTAAAACATTTCAAACCAATCAAAGTCTTTATAAAACAAACGGAAGTCTAATACAATTGTCTCAAATCATCTAACCAACATGAATAAAGTCTTGGGTCACAGCCCGTACAATAGTCCAAGACATAAAATGAAAGACATAAAAGAAAGTGGTGATCACATCCTCGAACACAATGAGGACTCACAAAATCTTCACTCCTTGATCAACTATGAACCTAGCCACGAGTGTGAGAATCAATATCATCGGACCCTACATTTTATAAGAATGTAGGCAAAGTATGTGTTAGTACAAAGATGTACTAAATATGATAGCTAGCATAACAACATAAGATAATGGTTAGTCCACACAAACAATAAGCATAATAAATGTACATAAATCATCATCATAGTAAGAAAGGAACACTTCTCAAGTAACCTTACTCATCCTTAGTCAAGACTTGGGTCATCCTCCTCTAGTCAAGCTTACCTCATGGAAGGCATCTCAAGCAACAATCCAAGCTATTCATTCTTCATAACATAATTCACACTATTCATACTTACTTTTAACGACATGGAGACTCGCCTTCTTACCTAGCTTACAAGGCTAATGGGTATTCGCCTCTTGCCTTACTTACCTTAAGATCATGGGTACTCGCCTCCACAATCACATTATATGACACAGGTATTCATCTCCACATCATTCACCATAATAGGAACGTGGGGAATCACCTTTTGTTCAATTCTAAGGAGTATAGGAAATCACCTCAAATCCTTCTCATATGGAGGTCAAGGGTAGTCGCCTCTAGCCTCATCAATTGCATTGTCTTTTAGTCTAGATTCATTTTAGGTGATAAATCCTTTCAACCTAGAATCATTCATGTGAGTAAACCTTTCACATTTATACATTCATGATTAAGCAATTCATGTGGGAAGTATCCCTTCCACAACAATAACATCAATTACCGACAATTCATATCATAAGTTTTAGTCTCAAAGCCCTACATCTCATGATTATCATCTATGCTTTATTCTCAAGCAATTCTAGTCATAATTCGTCAACCCTATAAGGACAAGCCTAAACCCATAAAGTTTCCCTTCATGGCATCAACCCAATTATATCAATTCTAGGTTAGAATCATGGAATAGGCATGGGTACATGTAATTTCATTCTAAAAATATGAATTGCTATCAATTCAATCATAAACAATTATTATCCACTCAATTGGATCAACATTCATCAATACCCACAACATTGGAAGAAACCCTAACTCAAATTGCGGATTTCATCTTCACAATTGGGGAAAACTAGGGAACTCCATGGATTAAAGGAGTCCATGGATGAAAATTTCTCATACCTTAATCACAAAGCCCACAAATGCTTGAGGAATGGAGACTTGATCTTGACCCTAGCTCCAACTTCTTCTTCTTGTTCAAGTTCTAGAGAGAGAAATATTTGAGAGAGGAACTTGGGTTTTCTTTTAGGATTTTGAGAGAATGACTTAATTTGGGGAAATTTTGGAAATAAAATGCTTATATACCTTTCTAGGTTAAGGGTAAAACGACGTAGTATATCTTTAAGAAAACTATGAAAAGACATTAAATACCCTGACTAATTCTCAGGGCTGCTGCATGTTGAGGCTCGCCCAAGGGCACTTGGCGACTCGCCAAGTGAACCCTTGGCTCACCGAAATTTCCAGTAGCTCACTTCCATGGAGCAGACCACTAGGTGATGGAGGAGCCCTCTTGGCGATGCGCCAACCTGAACGGCGAGCCCCGACCTGGCTCGCCCAATTTTCCAGCATCTTGGGTTAACTAGGCAGTCCACTAGGCGACTGTGGTTACACTTGGCGGATCGCCAAGTCACTTTGGCGACCACACTGCCCCTCGCCAAGTTGGCTTGGGAAGACAATGTTTACCTTCAACAATTTCCTAGGTACTATAGGCTCTCACCCTCTTCCATGGCTTGTTACCCTCACACACTTAGCCCTAGTTTAGTCTACTAGATTACAGGGTGTTACATTATCTCCCCCGTGGGGACATTCATCCTCGAATGATGTTTCTAGACACCTTTCGGACGTAAAGCTCAAGACTAGCAGCCCATCATGCATGCAACTCATCAAATGCACATACACAAGGAGGAAACATCAACCCCAACTCAAACATACTCAATGCATCACAACAAAGTAGGAACTTCATCTAACGACCCATAATGCATGAAAATTTTCAGATTCCTTACATATAAGGAGGAACTATCATCACCAAACTTAAAAGCATGCTCAACACAATATCATGGAGCCTAAATGCCATCAATACTCAAAGCACATACTCAAGGAGAAAATATCCACTCCAAGTCAAGGCATCTCCAACTATTCATCTCATAAAGTCTATCGGCACTCAAACTCAATGCACAATAACATGAGGAAAATAATGCACATAAGTCTTCTTTTTTTCAAAACTTAAGCTTTTTCATGAACATGCATAACAAGGAAATCATGGAATAACATAAAATACACATGACTTCTATTCATAGAGAAAATCAAGAGGAAATTCATTACCTCAAGCTAGAGTAGGAGTAGAAGGAAAACGATGAGGATATCGGAAATTCATATCGGCCTCGGCCTCCCAAGTAGCACCCTCAACTAGATGGTTTCTCCATAACACCTTCACGGAAGCAACCTCTTTGTTCCTTAATTTCTTAACTTGCCGGTCCAAAATCTCAACAGGAACTTTCTCATAAGAAAGGTTCTCATCAACTCCCAATCCTTCTAGGGAAACTATGGATGTCGGTTCTCCAACACATTTCTTAAGCATAGAGACATGGAAAATAGGATACACGGTTGCCAACTCATTTGACAAATCTAACTCATAAGCAACCTTACCAACATGCCTCAAAATCTCATATGGGCCTACTAAACGGGGACTAAGCTTCCCTTTCTTGCCATACCTCATTACACCCTTCATGGGTGAGATTTTCAAGTAAACCCAATCATGCACTTCAAATTCAAGATCCCTCCATCTAACATCGGCATAAGACTTTTGTCAACTTTGGGCGGTTCTCAACCTCTCTCTAATGAGTCGAACTTTCTCAATAGCCTCATGAACTAGCTCGGGTCCAATCAAGGCAACTTCAACCACTTCAAACCACCATATAGAATATCTAAACCTCCTACCATAAAGAGCTTCAAAGGGGCCCATACCAATACTAGAATGGTAGCTATTATTATAAGCAAACTCTATCAATGGCAAGTGATCATCCCAACTTCCCTTAAAGTCAATGACACATGCCCTCAACATATCCTTTAAGGTTTGGATTGTTCGTTCCGCTTGCCCATCGGTTTGTGGGTGAAAATTTGTGCTAAACTTCACCTTCGTGCCAAGACCTTTTTGGAACGACTTCCAAAACTGTGAAGTAAACTGAGTACCTCCCTCATATTGATAAAAAGTCCAGAGAACAATTTTTTATGAAAATAAAGAAAGAATTTCTGGTCATAAAAACACCTTCCTCTACTGGAGAAAATGAAAAAGAGAATCTCAGATTGGAAAAGAAAATTGTTGTCACATATATGATATAGGAATGGTTCAATATAAGAAAAATCGGAGATAATGAACAATGGCACACCATGCAACCTTACCATTTCCCTCAAATATAACTTGGCATAGTCCTCCGCCGAATAGGAAACCTTGACGGGAAGGAAATGAGCCGATTTCGTCATCCGATCTACTATCACCCAAATAGAGTCATGTTGTCACCGGGTGTGAGGCAAACCAACAATAAAGTCCATATTCAAGTCTTCCCACTTCCAAGTAGGAATGCTAATATCTTGAGACAAACCTCTCGAATTCTGATGCTCAACCTTAACTTGTTGGCAATTTGGACACTTAACCATAAATCCCTCAATATCTTTGTTCATCCTATTCCACCAATAAACTTCCCGTAAATCACGGTACACCTTGGTAGCTCCTGGGTGAATGGAATACCGCGAACTATGGGCTTCAGCTAAGATCTGTTCCCTCAAATCATCTATATTTGGAACACATAGATGGTCTTGGTATCTAAGTACCCCATCTCCCCCTTGGGAGAAAGCCTCAACAGATTTCTTAAGTACCGCCTCTTTCAATTCTACCAAAATTTGATCAAGACCTTGTTTACCTTTCACCTCGGCTACAAAAGATGATTCGGAACCATTGTGAACCATAATACCACCCTTGGTGGATTCCACTAGTTGAACACCTAATCGAGCCAATCTATGCACATCTCGAACCAACTCTTTCTTTTCTTCATCAATATGAGCCACACTACCCATAGATAACCGACTAAGAGCATCCACCACCATATTAGCTTTGACAGGATGATAAAGAACACTCATGTCATAGTCTTTCAATAATTCAAGCCACCTTTTTTGGCAAAGATTTAGATCCTTTTGACTAAACACTTATTTCAAGCTTTTGTAATCGGTGAACACATCTACATGGACACCATGCAAATAGTGCCTCCATATCTTTAAGGCAAAAACCACCGCCGCTAATTCAAGATCGTGGGTCGGATAATTCTTCTCATGGACCTTAATTTACCCTGAAGCATAGGAAATAACCTTTTCATTTTGTATAAGCACACATCCAACCCAATTCTCGAGGCATCACAATAAACAACAAAGCCATCCGTACCTTCCGGTAAATTCAAAACCGGGGCGGAAGTAAGTCTATCTTTTAATTCTTGGAAGTTTTTCTCACATAATTCAGACCATACAAACCAAGCCTTCTTTTGAGTCAAAGCCGTCAATGGAGAGGCAATAGAAGAAAACCCCTCAACAAATCATCGATAATAACCTACCAAACCCAAGAAACTCCTAATGTCTGAAGGTTATAGAGATCTAGGCCAACTCTTGACCACATCCGTCTTCTTAGGATCTACCTCTATACCTTTGCTTGACACAATATGACCAAGAAAAGCTACGAACCTTAACCAAAACTCACATTTACTATACTTAGCAAAGAGTTTTTGGTCTTTGAGAATTTGCAATATGACCCTCAAATGATCAACATGCTCATCCTCACTTCTTGAATAGATCAAAATATCATTGATAAAGACCATTACAAACATGTTAAGATATTGTCTAAACACCTTAGTAATCAAGTCCATAAACGCCACCGAAGCGTTAGTCAAACCAAAGGACATCACCAAGAACTCATAATGACCATATCGGGTTCTAAAAGCCGTCTTCGGAATATCATTTTCTCTGACCTTCAATTGGTGATAACCCGATCGAAGATCAATCTTAGAGAAATAACTTGCCCCTTGAAGTTGGTCAAACAAATCATCTATCCTTGGAAGAGGATACTTATTCTTAATAGTCACCTTTTTCAACTGACGATAGTCAATGAACATACGAAGAGAACCATCCTTCTTTCTAACGAAGAATATCGGAGCACCCCATGGAGAGATACTCGGTCTGATGAAACCCTTGTCTATCAGATCCTTCAAATATTCTTTCAACTCCTTAAGTTCAACTGCAGCCATACGGTAAGGAGGAATAGAGATAGGTTGCGTATCTAGGAGAAGGTCAATACCGAAGTCTATTTCCCACTCAGGAGGAATACCGGGTAAGTCATCTGGGAACACTTTTGGAAACTCATTTACAACGGGGACCGACTCAAGAGAAGGGGTTTTAGAATCTACATCCCTCACCCTTACTAGATGGTAAATGCAACCCTTAGAAATCATCTTTCTAGCTTTTAGACAAGAGACAAACTGACCCCTAGGCATAGAATTTCCCCCCTTCCACTCTAGGATAGGCTCATTTGGAAACTGAAATTTGACTACCCGAGTTCTACAATCAATAAAAGCATAACATGAATGCAACCAATCCATACCAAGGATGACATCAAAGTCTAACATATCAAGCTCTACCAAATCAAAAAGAGTAATTCTATGGGATAAGGAGATGGGACATTTTCTATAAACCCTCTCCGCCAACACAGAATCACCAACAGGAGTAGAGACAGAAAAAGGTTCTAACAACACTTCGAGAAGCACATCAAATATCTTAGCCACATATAGTGTCACAAAATATAAAGTAGCACCGGGATCAAGTAAAGCATATACATCTAGTTGAAAAACTTTTAACATACCGGTCACCACATCCGGGGAACTCTCTTGATCACCTCTAGTCTGAAGAGCATAAAACTTATTTTGCTTAGGAGCACTAGCACCCGAACCACTTGGACCGGATGAAGGGTAGGTTTGAGCCCTACGATGATTATCTCCTTTATTTCTGGAAACCGAAGGACAATTCCTTATCTTGTGATCCGTCTTCCCACACCCAAAGCAAGCATTAGAACCCGCTAGACACTTCCCTTCATGATTTCTTCCACACTTAGCACAAGTAGGCACCGAGGATCTACTACCATCTCCTTGAGGTTTAGGGTTAGACACCATTTCATTGCTAGACCTTGGAGGAGCATTAGAAGAACCTTTCCCAGAGAACTTTTGCCAAAACCTTGAACGACCCCGTCCACCGGACCTAGAATGTGAAAAGTTACCATCATCCGTTCTTTCCCTCTTTGCCTCCCTAGATATTTTCTTAAGCTTCTCCTCTTCAATTTGTTGGGCATGCACCATAAGATTAGAAATGTCCATGTCATGGACAAGCATAGCGGTGCAGCATTCTTTGACTACCATGTCGGACACTCCCGACACAAACTTGCTCATCTTAGTCCTACGATCTGCTACAATAGAGGGAGCATATTTGGATAACTAAGTGAACCTCAATGCATACTCCCTCACTCATATTTCCTTGCCGAAGGTTAATGAACTCGAGCACCTTGGCCTCTCTTATCTCAAGAGGGAAAAATCGATCAAGAAAAGCACTTTTGAACCTTTCCCACTCTATGGGACCCTCTTCTTACGGCCTAGCCTCCTTCCATTGATTAAACCAAATCTGAGCAACCCCTTCTAGTTGGTAAGCGGACAATTCCACCTTCTCTACCAAAGTCACTCCCATAATAGAAAGTATCTTATAGACTTCATCGATAAACTCTTGAGGATCTTCCTCGGCCTTAGAGCCATAAAATTCTGAAGGGTTCATTCTTGTAAAGTCCCTCACTCTTGCCGCCGCCGTACCCACATTTGGGTTCACAGGAGCTATCATCTCTCTATTGGCTTGAGCCAACACTTGGAAAGCCGATCTAAACTTCGCATTTGTTACATTCTTAGCCAAAGGATCAATCGGAGCTTGAGGAGGAACTTGTTGGCCCACATTATCTCCCTCGGTCCTTATAGCATTAGCCCTTCTAGTAGTCATATCCTGAAAACCATCGGGTAAGGATTAGGAGAAAGACTTTATAGAGCTAAACTCCATGGCACAACATAGAGAAATGAAGAAGTGAAGTTTCCTAAACATCTAGTAGCCTCTCATTCATAAATATGGCACGCTTCACACTTATGAACAAGACTCTACTTGACATGGTTTGAGACATCCTAGAACCATTCAAAACCTGGCTCTAATACCAAGTTTGTCACGACCCAGGGGTAACCCCTAGATCTAACACGGCGTACAAGACCCTGAGAGGCCTCAAACAAGCCACTTAGCATATCATAATATAAGGTAATAGAAATGATGCGGAAATTTAAAACATTTCAAACCAATCAAAGTCTTTATAAAATGAGCGGAAGTCTAATACAATTGTCTCAAACCATCTAACCAACATGAATAAAGTCTTGGGTCATAGCCCGTACAATAGTCCAAGACATAAAATAAAAGACATAAAAGAAAGTGGTGATCACATCCTCTAACACAATGAGGACTCACCAAATCTTCACTCCTTGATCAACTATGAACCTAACCACGAGTGTGAGAATCAATATCGTCAGACCCTACATTTGATAAGAATGTAGGCAAAGTATTTGTTAGTACAAAGATGTACTAAATATGATAGCTAGCATAACAACATAAGATAATGGTTAGTCCACACAAACCATAAGCATAATCAATGCACATAAATCATCATCATAATAACAAAGGAACACTTCTCAAGTAACATTACTCATCCTTAGTCAAGACTTGGGTCATCCGCCTCTACTCAAGCTTGCCTCATGGAAGGCATCTCAAGCAACAATCCAAGCTATTCATTATTTATAACATCATTCACATTATTCATACTTACTTTTAAAGACATGGGGACTCGCCTTCTTGCCTAGCTTACAAGGCTAATGGGTATTCGCCTCTTGCCTTACTTACCTTAAGATCATGGGTACTCGCCTCCACAATCACGTTTTATGACACGAGTACCCGCCTCCACATCATTCATCATAATAGGAACGTGGGGAATCACCTCTTGTTCAATTCTAAAGAGTATGGAAAATCACATTATATCCTTCTCATATGTAGGTCAAGGGTAGTCGCCTCTAGCCTCATCAATTACATAGTCTTTTAGTCTAGATTCATTTTAAGTGAGCAATCCTTTCAACCTAGAATCATTCATGTGAGTAAACCTTTCACATTTATACATTCATGATTAAGCAATTCATGTGGAAAGTATCCCTTCCACAACAATAACATCAATTACCGACAATTTATATCATAGGTTTTACTCTCAAAGCCCTACATCTCATGATTATCATCTATGTTTTATTCTCAAGCAATTCTAGTCATAATTCGTCAACCCTATAAGGACAAGACTAAACCCATAAAGTTTCCCTTCATGACATCAACCCAATTATATCAATTCTAGTTTAGAATCATGGAATAAGCATGGGTACATGTAATTTCATCCTAAAAACATGATTTACTATCAATTCAATCATAAAAAATCATTATCCACTCAATTGGATCAACATTCATCAATACCTACAACATTGGAAGAAACTCTAACTCAAATTGGGGATTTTATCTTCATAATTGGGGAAAACTAGGGAACTCTATGGATGAAAAGAGTCCATGGATGAAAATTTATCATACCTTAATCACAAAGCCCACAAATTCTTGAGGAATGGAGACTTGATCTTGACCCTAGCTCCAACTTCTTCTTCTTATTCAAGTTCTAGAGAGAGAAATATTTGAGAGAGGAACTTGGGTTTTCTTTTAGGATTTTGAGAGAATGACTTAATTTGGGGAAATTTTGGGAATAGAATTCTTATATACCTCTCTAGGTTAGGGGTAAAGCGATGTAGTATAGCTTTAAGAAAACTATGAAAAGACATTAAAGACCCTAACTAATTCTCAGGGTTGCTGCACGCTGAGGCTCGCCCAAGGGCACTTGGCGACTCACCAAGTGATCCCTTGGCTCGATGAAATTTCCAGTAGCTGACTTCCATGGAGAAGACCACTAGGCGATGGAGGAGCCCTCTTGGCGATGCACCAACTTGAACGGTGAGCCCCGACCTGGCTCGCCCAATTTTCCAGCATCTTGGGTTAACTAGGCAGTCCACTAGGCGACTGTTGTTGCACTTGGCGGATCGCCAAGTTGGCTTGGGAAGGAAATGCTTACCTTCAATAATTTCCTAGGTACTATAGGCTCTCACCTTCCTCCATGGCTTGTTACCCTCACACAATTAGCCTTAGTTTAGTCTACTAGATTATGGGGTGTTACAATTATTGCATCTCCTTTGACCAGATTAACTCAACAGAGTGTGAGCTTTTAGTGGCATGTTGTGTGTGAGGAGAACTTTCAAAAGCTCAAGACCTTGTTTACTTCGACTCATGTTTTGGCTTTACCCGATAAGAGGGTAGACTTTACTGTTTATTGTGATGCTTCCGTAGTCCAGTTAGGTGGTTTTCTGATGCAGAAAGGTTAGGTGATCACCTATGTCTTTAGACAGTTGAAGAACTATGAGAGGAACTACCCTACCCATTATTTAGAGTTGGCAGTCGTAGTGTTTATGTTTAAGTTATGGCGATATTATCTGTATGGGGTTCGTTGTGAGGTTCTTACAGATCATCGGAGTCTTTAGTACTTCTTAAATTAGAGGGATCTGAACTTGAGGCAGCATAGATGGCTTTAGCTATTGAAGGACTACGACATTACCATATTGTATCATCCATGGAAGTCCAATATGATGGACGATCTTTTGAGTATGAAGACTTCTAGCATGGGAAGTCTTGCCGCTATTAGTGTGGAAGAGAGACCATTGGCTAGGAATGTTCAGAGGTTAGCCAATAGTCTTATCCGTTTGTAGATTTTAGAGGAGATGAGTGGTTTAATTTCTTTTATAAAGGCTCATTCTTCCTTAGTCGAACAGATCTAAGTGCCATTTTGATGATGAAAAACTATGTCTCATTCGAGATAATGTGATGAGAGGGGAAGCCAAGGAAGTCATCCTTGATTCTAAGGGTATCTTGAGGATTGAGGGCAAGATATATGTGCCCAAGGTGGGCGAGTAGATAGATTGATTCTTGAGGAGGCCCATTGTTCCCGATATTCCATCCACCTGGGGGCGGCTAAAATGTAACATGATCTAAGCCAGAATTATTGGTGGTATGGGATAAAAAGGGATATTGCAGATTTTATTTCTAGGTGTTTGACTTGCCAACAGGTCAAGTGTGAGCACCAGCGGCCCAGAGGTATATCTCAGAGGATGCTTATTCCTACTTGGAAGTAGTAATAGATCACTATGAGCTTTGTTGTGCGATTGCCTACCACCGTGGGCGGTTATAACTCCATTTGGGTAGTTGTTGATAGGTTGACCAAGTCTGCCCATTTCATCTGGGTTCGGGTGAACTATACGATGGAGAAGTTAGCTGAGCTTTATATCAGTAAAATTGTGCGACTACGTGGAATCCAGTTTTTATTGTCTATGATCGAGGTTCTTTGTTCACTTCCTATTTTTGAAAGGATTTACAACATGGTTTGGGTACTCGGTTAGACAAACGTACAACTTTTCACCCTCAGATAGATGGTCAGTCCGAGCGGACGATTTAGGTATTAGAGGAAATTTTTTGAGCTTGTGTGATTGGTTTTAGTGCTAGATGGGAATGACAATTGCCCTTAGCAGAGTTTGCCCACAACAACAATTATCACCCAAGCATTCAGATGTCCCCATTCGAGGCGTTGTATGTTAGACGGTGTAGATCTCTAATCAGATGGTCTGATTCAAATTGCAACACCCCGAAGATACCCCTAAGACGTAAACACGGGACCTAGGATCATGAGTGACCCCAAGCTAACCCTGAGCTGGCGTATCATAAGCATACTTAAGAAAAATATTATGCGGAAGCATAAGACATGAGATAAACTAAATGATGGGGGATACCCAATCTAAGTCTGAATATATAAATACTGAAAAAGAGTTTAGAATACTGAACTATAACTCAAAAGCTAAAGCTGAATTTGTCTATGTCTGAAATAAGCCTCTAATTGACTAGAGATGCTAAGACATGTCCCCAGCTAGCTCTAGTAAAAACTGAAATTAAAATAAAAGACTGAAATAGGAAACATTACTATCTTCCTCAAAGAATGAGGACGATCCACTGAAGCTGCTGAACTGGATGCTGAGGACCTGAACCTACATCATGAAAAGATGTAGTGCAGAGTATGCGTTAGTACTTGAAAGGTACTGAGAATGCGGGATAGAATAAAGCTGAACAATATATACATAACTGAATAAAGCATACTGATCAATGATATAAGATGAACATGAAGAATATACTGAACATGAACTAAACTAAATGCAATGACCAAGTACATAACATGCTGAAACTGAATACTGAAATATAACTGAAACCTGGTCAATGCACTAGAGTCTGACTGTGGGAGCTACGAATAACTGACATAAAACCACGTGAGCTAAACGTAGAGTCCGATGTATACGCCCCATTGAGAGGACCCAATATACCCTGCAAGAGGTATAGAGGCATGACTGGCGTGATCACTAAAATGATGCCCGCAGAGGGGACTTATAAACCTACAGGGCCACGTAGTTCTGGGACTATTTGGGTACGCTGAACCCTAGTCCACTCGGTCTAAGCCTACTCACAACTAGAAATATGAACAATGTAACATAATTGAATTATACTGGATTGCTCATTATTCTGACATGCTAACTGAGAATGTGACATTTATAAGTGACAATGAAACATTCGAAATCTTAGGCATGTATATCTGTTTAAACTGACCTAGCTAGTGTAATTCATGAACTAAACGAATCTACACCACTAGGGCTCTGAATTTCATGCAAGGATCTAAGCAACAGTGTTACAACAACATGAAAATCTGATTAGGAATATTCTAACAACTGATTCACAACAATTTCTAACATTCAAGAAACCCTAGGGCTATATAATATGAAGGGAATTAAGCATCTGACTGAATTCTAGGGACCTAATGGGCGAAAGGAACCCACTAGTGAAATCCCACATACCTGGTGATGAATTTCACGGAGAAATCTTTTGATTTTGGGGCTAGAACTAAAGAAACCTTATTGCGTTCTTGGAAAGGGCTTGGTTGACTCTTTCTCCTTCTTTTCGTTCAACTTGATGAATTTTTGGAGAATGAGTTGATGAGGGTAAGTTCTTATTAAGTTACTAGGCTAAAACTTACTAAAACGACGTAGTTTAGGGGTTAAACGACGTAGTTTAGGGTCCAACGGATAGGGAAAAGACCAAATAACCCCTGAATTAAAAGCTGTCGGGGCCAACCGACGGACTGACTGACTGACCCACGATCCATCCTGTCAACTGTCGTTGGCTTTCAGAGAAGGGGGTTCTAGGGTCTCGATCCATGGACCAGGACACGGCCCGTGGTCTGACCTACGGTCCGTGGGTCCGGTCGTGGGTAGTGTCTTAGAATATCCTATCTGAGTTTCTCTGGGCAGGGCTGCAGGTGGTAATCCATGGACCCCACCTACGGTCCGTGGGTGGTGCTCGTCGGTGGCACCTGCAATTTCTGATTTCTGCAAACTGGTCTTTCTAGCATATAGGGTGTTACATTATCTCCCCCTTGGGAACATTTGTCCTCGAATGAAGACTAAACTAGCTGGAAAAAATGGAGGGAAGGAGCTGCAGACCCTACCACTAAGTACTAGAAACTGAAATCTGACTTAACTAAGTTCCAAGAATATGCAAATACGCTGAAAATGCAAGTATAACTGAAGGAACATGATACTAAGACTGAATCTACGCATGAGTAACTGAAAGACTGGAGAGGAACTATTACCTCAAGCTGGAGTGGAATCGGAAGGAAAGAGATGAGGATACTTGGCCTTCATGGCTGCTTCTGCTTCCCAAGTAGCTCCCTCTACGGACTGACTCCTCCACAAAACCTTCAATGAAGTGACTTCTTTCTTTCTCAACCTTTGAACCTGACGATCAAGAATTTCAACCGGCACATCTTCATAAGTGAGACTATCCCTCACAACCACACTTTCCAATGGCACTATAGATGCTGGATCACCCACACACTTCCTTAACAAGGAAATATGGAAAACCGGATGGACTGCTGCTAGTTATGTTGGCAACTTTAACTCATAAGCCACTTTAAAAATCCTTTTCAAGATCTTGTAAGGGCATACATATCTAGGACTGAGCTTCCCTTTCTTGCCAAATCTCATCACCCCCTTCATAGGTAACACTTTCAGGAAAACCCAATCATTGATTTGGAACTCCAAGTCCTTTCACCTTACATCTACGTAGGACTTCTGACGACTCTGGGCTGTCTTAAGTCTATCTCTGATGAGCTGAAATTTGTCCATGGCGTCATGAATCGAATCTGGTCCTATCAAGGCTACTTCACCTACCTCAAACCAACCAATTGGAGATCTACATCTACGCCCATACAATGCCTCATAAGGGGCCATCTAGATACTAGAATGGTAGCTACTATTGTTGGTGAAATCTATAAGAGAAAGGTGATCATCCCAACTACCCTTGAAGTTGATCACACAAGCTCTCAACATGTCCTCTAAAGTCTGAATGGTACGCTCTTCCTGTCCATCCATCGGTGGATGAAATTCTATGCTAAGATTAACCTGGATACCACCTTTCTGGAATGACTTCCAGAAATAAGAGGTAAACTGAGGACCTCTATCTGAGATGATAGACAAAGGAACCCCATGCAACCAGAATATCTCATTAATGTAAAGCTTGGTGTAGTCCTCCACCGAATATGTAGTCTTGACAGCCACAAAGTGAGCGGACTTAGTAACTCTGTTTACTATTACCCAAATGGAATCATGTTGTCTGCGAGTACGAGGTAAACCTGTAATGAAGGCCATGTTGTTCACTTCCCACTTCCATGTAGGAATGTTAATTTCTTGAGTCATACCTCCTAGTTTCTGATGTTCAACCTTCACCTGCTGATAATTCGAGCACTTGGCCACAAAATCTGTAATATCCCTCTTCATGCCATTCCACCAAAAGACTTCCCGTAGATCACGGTACATCTTATTGACACCTGGATGAATAGAATACCTGGAATTATGGGCTTTTATAAGGATCTATTTTCTCAACTCATCCACCTTAGGAACACATAAACGACCCTAGTAGCGAAGCACACCATCTCCCCCATGGGATAAAACCTCAACTTTCTGCTGATGAACTACACCCTTCAACTGAAGCATTATAGGATCACCGTCTTGTTTCTCCTTAACCTCTGCTACCAATGAAAATTCTGACCCATTCTGAACTGTTTCACCAGTATCTAAGGCAAACTCCTAATCCTTCGCTAATTCCTTCCTTTCTTCCTCAACATGTAATACACTACCCATAGATAGTCTGCTAAAAGCATCAGCTACAACATTGGCCTTACCAGGATGGTAAAGCATATTCATGCCATAGTCCTTGATGAATTCAAGCCATCTCCTCTGGCGAAGATTTAACTTTTTCTGGTTTGGATGCTGAGGAACTGAACCTACATCACGAGAAGATGTAGAGCAGAGTATGCGTCAGTACTTGAAAGATACTAAGCATGCAGGATAGAATAAAGTTGAAACATATATACACAACTGAATAAAGCATACTGATCAATTATATAAGATGAACATACATGAACTAAACTGAATGCAATGACCAAGTACAAAACCTGCTGAAACTGAATACTGACATATAACTGGTAATCTGGTCAATGCACTAGAGTCTAACTGTGGGAGCTACTAAAAACTGACATAAAACCACGTGAGCTAAACGTGGATTCCGATGTATACGCCCCATCGAGAGGACCCATTATACCCTTCCAGAGGTATAGAGGCATGACTAGGGTGATCACTAAAATGATGCCCACAGAGTGGACTTATAAACCTACAGGGGAACATAGTTCTGGGACTATTCGGGTATGCTGAACCCTAGTCCACTCGGTCTAAACCTACTTCCAACTAGAAATATGAACAATGTAACATAATTGAATTATACTGGATAGCTCATTATTCTGACATGCTAACTGAGAATGTGAAATTTAAAACTGACAATGGAACATTCAAAATCTGAGGCATGTATATCTGTTTAAACTGACCTAGATAGTGTAATTCATGAACTAAACGAATCTACACCACCAGGGCTCTGAATTTCATGCAAGGAACTAAGCAAAAGTGTTACAACAACATGAAAATCTGATTAGGAATATTCTAACAACTGATTCACAATAATTTCTAAAAACCCTAAGGCTAGATAATATGAAGGGAATCAATAATTTGACTAAATTCTAGGGACCTAATGGGCGAAAGGAACCCACTAGTGAAATCACACATACCTGGTGATGAATTTCACGGAGAAATATTTCGATTTCGTGGCTGGAACTGAAGAAACCTTGTTGCATTCTTGGAAAGGGCTTGGTCGACTCTTTCTCCTTCTTACAGTTCAACTTGATGAATTTTCGGAGAATGAGTTGACTAGGGTAAGTTCTAATTAAGTTACTAGGCTAAAATTGACTAAAATGACGTAGTTTAAGGGTTAAACGACGTACTTTAGGGGTCCAAGGCATAGGGAAAAGACCAAACGACCCCTGACTTAAAATCTTTCGGGCCAACCGATGGACCGTTGTCTGACCTATGGTCCATCCTGTCAACCGTCGTTGTCTTTCAGAGAAGGGGGTTCTGGGGTCTCAATCCACAGACCAGGACCACGGCCCGTGGTCTGACCTACGATCCTTGGATCTAGCCGTGGGTCGTGCCTTAGAATATCCTATCTGAGTTTTTCTGGGGAGGGCTACATGTGGTTATCCACGGACCACACCTATGGTTTCTGGGTGGTGCCCGTCGGTGGCACCTACAACTTCTGATTTCTACAAACTGGTCTTTCTAGCATACAGGGTGTTACACAACTGAGATGGACTCATTAGATTCAGACTTGCTTAGAGATGCTATGGACCAGGTCTGTATGATCCAGGGGAGACTGTTAACTGCCTAGAGTTGACAAAAGAGTTATGTTGATCGAAGAGTTCGAACTCTAGTGTTCATGGAGGGTGATCATGCTTGGCTTTGAGTGTCACCCATGAAGGGTGTGATGAGGTTTGGAAAGAAGGGCAAGCTTAGCCTAGATTCATTAGACCTTTTGAGATCTTGAGCTGAGTGGGAGAGGTGGTCTATATGTTGGCCTTGCCACCTAGCTTGTCGGCTATGCATCTTGTGTTTCTTGTCTCCATGCTTTGGAAGTACATGTCGGATGAGTCTCACGTACTTTATCTTGATTCAGTTGAGTAGGGTCTAGACTTATATTTTGAGGAGAATCCTATATCTATTTTGGATAGGCAGGTTCGAAAGCTTAGTACCAAGGAGATTGCTTCAGTGAAGACACACTGGAAGCACCGTTCAGTTGGTTAGGTGACTTAGGAGACGGAGTTAAATATGCATGCTAAATATATCAGCTTTTCAAGAATTCAGGTACTTTCGTTTACTTAATGCTCGAAGACGAACATGATTTTTAGTGGTGAATAATGTAATGACCCGTTCAGTCCGTTTTGAAAAGTTAATGAATTACCATTTTGCCCTCCTAATATTGACACCCAGTTGTCTTTAATTGAGTTTTCAAAATTGGTTTCGAACTTCAAGTTATAAGTTGCTAATTTTGTAATTTTTGAGTTTGAAAGGTTGAAGCTGTTAAAAAGTATTTTTTGGAGTTTCAAGTGTTCGAATAGAATTCCGTCGATTCCATAAGTTCAGGAATGTGGAATCTAATATGTGAGATTTTTCGGATTTAGAATTTGAGTCTTTTTGAGAATTTGAGATCTTAAGTTGGAAAATTATGAAAATATTGACTTTGGGTTCACTTTGATCACCATTCGGGGTTCGGATGCTCAGAACAGAATCCCAAGAGTTCTATTGGATTTGAGATGTGATTTTAGACCTAGATGAGGTCTTGATTGATTTTTGGGAAGTCCCCAACTTTACTTAACTTTTTTAGGTGTTGTGTTAGTTTCTTGTGGTTTTTACAAATATTGGGTCAAGGAGACTTCAGATTCTTGTTTCGACGATTCTGTATGTCCGGAACATTGAGTATCATCGATTTGCATATTTGGTTTGTATATATAGGGTTCTGTACAAATCTTGAGGGTCCTTTCGATGTTTTGAGTATTGGTTGATTTGTTGAGATCATATATTTGTTACCCTCGCGATCGCGATAGGGGGTTCGCTTTCACGAAGGTCACGATTGCGAGACCCTGATCGCAAAAGTGAAGGAGATGAAAATTTAGACCTTTTCAATCGCAAAGGGCCTATTCATGATCGAAAATTTCACATAAGTGAAGGTCCGTTAGCAAAATTGAAAGTCGAGCTTTTTGCGGGGTTCACTTTTATGAACTAGTGTTCGCTTTGTGACATGAGACAGGGGTTTCAACCTGTGAATTTTGGGGTTTTAGCCCCATTTTCCATTTTAGAGATTGGTAAACCCTTCGATGCGATTTTTGAAGAGTTTTCTTGTGCTAAATCACCTGGGTAAGCTTTATGATCCTTAAACTTCATTTCACTTTGATTATTTATGGATTTTAACATCAAATTTGAGATTTTGATTGGCAAATGACAAGGTTTTTGAAGAACTCAAGTTCTAAACTAAAATGGAGACTATGAACTAATTTTTAAGTCCTTTTTTAATGGTTTTCACCAATGGGTTCCAATATTGCCTTGGGTAATGATTTCAAGTAAAGAATTTCAGATTCAAACTTCATTTTCAAAATTCGGGTTTTGTTGATTGACCTATTTTTCAAAGTAATTTATGTGGGTATTTTTGTTTCTAGAAATTTATTGTGAATACTTGATTGATATAGATTATGTAGATTTAGACATTGGTCAGAAGGGGAAAACTCAGGTTTTGGAGTGACTAGTTGGTTGAATTAAGGCAAGTGATCTCTTAAACCTTGTATTCTAGTAGAATTTGTGTATTTCCCTCATTGTGTGTGTTGGGAGTAATGGGGAGAGGTGAAGGGCTAATTGTTCCACTTGATAAATCTTAATGAATAAAAAGGGGTTGAAATGAAAAGGCTATGTGTTGATCATAATGCTTGTGAATTTTCTTATTTTAACCCTTATTGATTGATTGATTAAATGCATTGATAGCATGGTTGTGGACTTAAATTGCCCAAATTGTTGTCTCCTCCTTAAGGTGTGAACTTGCTTTTGTGTATTGATTGGTGTACACCTTGATGAGACATGTGATATAAAGCCGATGGGAAATGGTTCCAGCTAGTGGAATAAAGTCGATGGGAAATGGTCCAGCTAGTAATTAAAACCGATGGAAAATGGTTTCGGATAGTGATATAAAGTCGATGATAAATGGTTTTGGCTAGTGAAATGATATAAAGCCGATGAGAAATTATTCTGGCTAGTGAAATGATATAAAGCCGATGGTAAATGGTTCTGGCTAGTGACTTGATATAAAAACGATGGAAAATGGTTCCAGCTAGTGATATTGTTCCAAAGGGAAATGGTTTTAGCAAGAGTTCGATTCTTGTGATTTGATGTATTTTTATGCTTATGTTTGACCTACATGTTAACTGTGATTGATGCACTTGTTACTTGTGGTTGATCTACTTGACAGTGAGATTGACTTACTTGATACTTGTTGATTGTTGAATTGTGCCTAATGGACTGTGATTATTGAGCCTTGTTAGCTGTGTATTGTAGAACTTTTAGGTTGAGCTGATTTCTATGCAGATTGTAGTTTGAGGAGGTTTAGTTGGGATAAAAAGAGTACTTGGTTTCTAGCTAGTTGCCATGTTGTTGATACTCATTCATTGCTTCTACACTTAAGTAGGTTCTGAGCCTGGTACTGTGTGATTGCTCTTTCTCTCCCATCTCTGAGGATTGTTAGAGAACTGCTGAGAGGTAGGTGCTTGTCATCCTGGCGGACCCTCTAGTTTTTTTATGCTTTGTTCTATTTGAGAAAGAAAGACTTGAGACTTGTATTTAGTTCTTAATTCAGCACTTTATGTATTAGTGGCTTATACACGTGATAACCTATTTTGGGGTGTTAATAGAATGAATAAGTTTTCTTTTTTCATCTTGCTCTTGCTTTATCTTTCTGTATTTCTTTCATTTTCGTTGGATTGAGGTTGACTTGTCTTGGTGGAAATAAACAAGTGTCATCACGTCCATTTTTGAGTTGTGACATTGAGTGTTCCAAACTTATTGTGATATAGATGACACATAATATCAACATTAGAAAAATTCATGGCATATCATAGGCCATGTCGATTTTTATATTTATCTTCTAGCTTTTTTATCTTCTAGTTCCTTTTCAAAATTAAATTCTTATATTAAAACAATTAAAGTGGCTAGAAAAAGTAAGTCACACAATTTTATCTCCACTTTCTTAATTTGTAGTCTTCATCCTTGTTAGCCGTCATAAGTCCTCCACAAATAACTTTAATCATCCTTGAAAAAGAGAAAAATAATATCCAAGATCATCAATCATACACCACCCTTCTCCCTTTATGGAACCATTGTACTACACACTTGTTTCATCGAAAAATACCATTAAGGCACGATTAATAATCTCTTGTTAACACAATAATGTTTCTGACATTTTCAGTCATTCAAATTAACATTCAATGACTATGAATCAAAGTTAAAGGGATTTTCTTTAATCAAAATATTTTGTTTTGTGAAACAAAATTATTCGGATCTAGTAAACCAAAAGAAAAATTAGAAAGAGAGGGAGGGGAGGTTCTAGAAAATGGAGGGGTGAGGTAAATAAAAAGAAATGGGGAAAGGGGTGGGGGGAGAAGAGAAGTCGGGAGAGGATATGGGGAAGGAAAGAAGAAGATTGGGAGAGGGAGGAAGAAATTTGTCACGGTCATAATGACACCTACTAAATTTCACCAGTAGGTAAGTCAATTCTTAGCCCCAAACCAATGATAACGGAACTAAGGAGCGAGAAGAAGAATAATAAAGCATTTTAAGAAAGAACATCATAAATAAGAAATAATACATATATACAAACAACCTTCGAACGACGATAAATAAATAATACATATATACAAACAACATTCGAACGACGATAAATACAAGATTCAACCCAAAACCTGGTCAATGACAGTGCAAAGCTACTACAAAAGACGAGTACAGACTTGACATATACAACAAATGTATAAGTTACCTCAAAATACAAAAGACTATGCAAAACTATACCAAAGGAGATAAGTCAACCATGGACGCGAATAAGCTCACCCTCAATCTCTGGAACATCAGCTATAGCAGCATGAGAATCAACGGGAGCAACTAGAGCTCAGATCTTCATCAAGTAAAAAATCCAGAGTGTAGTATAAGTATCAAAATAATGGGTACTCAATATGCATCATAGGCCAACCAAGCTTGTGATTGCAATAGCAAGATATGAAGTAAGTATAACAGGGTGACAGTAAAGGCATATATAGACATGCATAGAAGTTAACCTACTGCAGTAAATAATGAAAGTATTAAAGCTATCTAAACCTAAATGGAACCCTATAAACCCAGAAGGAACATTCAATGGCATAACTGTGACACCCCAGATTCAAAAAGGCCCAAAAATACAAAATTTCAGAAGTTGCAGGTGCCATCGACGAGGCCAAACCATGGCCCGTGATCTGAACCACGGACCGTAGGTATGGTCCATGGCTGGCCACCCAGAACTCCCTAGAAAAACCTCGACCTACGGCCGGACCATATGTGGGACCACGGTCTGTGGTCCAGGTCCGTGGATCGTGGTCCTCAGGACCTAGTCCCAGACACCAAATGATGCCTGCCATGACGGACCGTCGGTCAGGCCCGTCGATGGCCCCGGCAGATTTTAAGTTGGGGCCATTTTGGTCTTTTCCCCCATGCGTTGGTCATCTAAACTACGTCGTTTAACCCCTAAACTACGTTGTTTTGGTCAGTTCAAGCTTAATAACTTAATCAGATCTTTCCTCAATCGATTATTCTCTAAAATCAATCAGAACTTAGAGCAAAAGAAGAGAAAAGAGTCGACCAAACCCTTCCAAGAACGCAGCAAGTTTTCTTCAGTTCTAGCCCCGAAATCAAAATATTTCTCCGTGAATTTCATCACCAGGTATGTGGGATTTCACTAGTGGGTTCCTTTCATCCACTAGGTCCCTAGAATTCAATTAGATTCTTGATTTCCTATATCTTATTTAGAGCTAGGGTTTCTAAAACCTTGGAGAATCTCTGTGAATTAACTGTTATAGTGTTCTTAATAAGATTATCATGTCTTCTTGGAAAGTTTGCTTAGTTCCTTGTATGAAACTCAGAACCCTAGTTGTGTAGATTCTCTTAGTTCATGAATTACACTTGCTAGGTCAGTTAAACAGATATACATGCTCCAGTTACGAATGTTTCATTGTCAGTACCTAAATGTTGCATTCACAGATTTGCATGTCAGAATATTGAGCTATCTAGTATTTCAGTTATGTTGTGTCATACATATTTCCAGTTGGGAGTAGTCTTAGAACCGAGTTGGACTAGGGTTCAGCGTACCCTTATAGTCCCAGAACTACGTGCCCCCGTAGGTTTATAAGTCCCCTCTGTGGCCATCAGATTTAGTGATCACGCCAGTCATGCCTTTATACCCCTGGCAAGGTATATTGGGTCCTCTCGATGGGGCGTATACATTGGACTCCACGTTTAGCTCACGTGGTTTTATATCGGTTAATAATAGCTTCCACAGTCAGAATTTAGTGCATTTGACCAGGTTTTCAGTTATACCTCAACATTCAGTCTAAGTATGTCATGTTCAGGATTAGTACTTTGTTCAGTTTATATATTTTGTTCAGTTATATTTTATATCATGCATGCTCAGTACATTATACTGACACATACTCTGCTCTACATTCTTTCATGATGTAGGTTCAGGTACTCAGTATCCAGATCACGCATAGATCACTTCCTGATCCACATTTCAGCAGCTTCAGTGGTGAGTCCTCATACTTCGAGGACAATAGACATGTTTTCTATGTTCAGTCTTTTATTTCAGTTTCAGGTTTTGCTAGAGTTAGCTGGGGGCATGTCCCAGCAACTCTAGTCAGTAGAGGCTTTTCAGAGATAGTATTAGACTCAGCTTTAGTTTTTGAGTGATTGTTCAGTATCACTAAACTCATAGTATTTTATCTATTTTCAAATCAATATTGGGTATTCCCATCTATCAATTGATTATGGTTTTAAGTTTCCGCATATTATATCTTTATTCAGTTATTTTAGTATGCTTGTAATATGCAAGCTTCAGGGTTAGCTTAGGGTCACTCGTGATCCTAGGTCATGTGTTTACGTCAAGGGGGTAGACTCGAGGCATGACAAACTTGGTAGTAGAGCATTAGGTTCAAGAGTCATAGGATGTCTGAAAGCCACACTAACTAGAGTCTCTTTCATGGGTGTGAAGTGCACCACATCTAATGAGAGAGAGGCTACGAAGTGTTTTAGGAAAAACTTCACTTTCTTGTTATTCTTATCATACGTGGGTATGATCTCCTTTCTAATTCGTCATTATGTGTTTCAGATCATGCCTCCTCGTAGAGCTAATGAACAGAATGCTAATGCACGCAATGCTAACGCAGTTTCTCCAGTCCCAGACCATGAGGTTTCGAATGCAGAGTTTCGGAATGTGATCCAACTTTTGGCTCAGAGTGTGGCCAATCTGAACAATCAACATGCTCCAGTTTTGGCAAATGCTAATATTGGGTCAGCAGCAACCAAGGTTCAAGATTTCATTCGAATGAATCTGCTAGAGTTTCTAAGGTCGCAGGTTGGTGAGGACCTACAAAATTTCATTGATGAGGTCAAGAATATCTTTGGAGTGATGCAAGTAAGTGGCAATGATAGGGTAGAGTTGGCATCCTACCGGCTTAATGATGTAGCTCACATTTGGTTCACTCAGTGGAAAGAAAACAGGGGTACAGATGCAGCTCCTATGACTTGGGAGTGTTTTACTAGAGATTTTTTGGATAGGTTCTTCCCGAGGAAGTTAAAAGAGGCTAAAGCTCAGGAGTTTATGAATTTGAGGCAAGGTACAATGTCAGTCCAAGAGTACGGGCTGAAGTTCACTCAACTCTCCAGGTATGCTCCACATATGGTTGTTGATTCGAGTGCACAGATGAGTAAGTTTTTATTTGAGGTATCCGACTTAGTAAAGACAGAGTGCAGGAATGCTATGTTGTTAGAGGATATGAATATCTCAAGGCTCATGACGCATGCTCAACAGGTTGAGGGAGATAAGCTTAGGGAATTGGTTAAGGACAACAAGAAGGCTAGAACAGGCAACTATGATTACTCTCAGCAGAAATCGGGTGGTGGAAATCGCTCACAGTTTCAGCAGAGGTCTACAGCCCCAACACCTTCGTCAGCTAGTGCTCCATCCCCCAAGTTTCGATAGGATCAGAAAGGTCGGGCATCAGGCTCTAAGTCTCAGGGGAGTGCTTCAGGTAGCAGGAATTTCCCAACTTGTCCAAAGTGTGGTAAGAACCATCCGGGAGAGTGTCTTGCAGGCAAAGAAGGATGATTTGGGTGTGGTCAGTCTGGCCATAGGTTGAAGGATTTCCCTTCTGTCAGGAAAGGGCAAGGAGTTAACAATAATAGGGTTCAGTCTACAGCCCCAACAGCACCAGCATGTCACCCAACTCAGCAGGGTGCTTCATCGGGTACAGGTAGCGGTCAGCGCCAAAATAGGTTGTATGCTTTCTAGGCACGCCAGGATCAGCAAGATTCTCCTAATGTGGTCACTGGTACGTTGCGAGTCTTTCATTAGATGTTTACGTATTGTTAGATCCAGGGGCGACACTGTCTTTTGTAACTCCAAATATAACAGTCAACTTCGGTGTCAATCCAGAAACTCTTTCGGAACCCTTTTCAGTCTCTACTCCAGTTGGTGACCCAGTTATAGCTAGACGGATATACAGAAATTGCCCTGTCACAGTTTCTCAGAAAGTCACCGCAGCAGATCTTGTAGAGTTAGAAATGGTAGATTTTGATATCATTTTAGGCATGGATTGGTTACATTCATGTTATTCCTCAGTTGGTTGTAGAACTAGAATCATTCGGTTTCAGTTTCCAAATGAGCCAGTCTTAGAATGGAAGGGTAGTAGCTCAGTGCCTATGGGTCGATTCATCTCTTACCTTAAGGCCAGAAAAATGATTTCCAAGGGATATATCTATTATCTTGTTCGGGTTAAGGATTCAAACTCTGAAGCCCCAATTCTTGAGTTAGTTCCAGTAGTAAATGAGTTTCTAGAAGTGTTTCCATAAGATCTTCCCGGAGTTCTTCCTAAAAGGGAAATCGACTTCAGAATAGATCTCCTTCCAGAAACCCAGCCCATTTCGATTCCTCCTTACAGAATGGGTCTAGCCGAGCTTAAGGAATTGAAAGAGTAGTTGAAAGACCTTCTAGATAAGGGTTTCATTAGACCTAGTATCTCTCCATGGGGTGCTCCAGTTTTGTTCGTGAAAAAGAAAGATGGTTCTCTCAGAATGTGTATTGACTATCGGCAGTTGAACAACGTCACAATCAAGAATAAGTATCCCATCCCCAAGATTGATGACTTTGTCGACCAACTTCAGGGCATTAGTTGGTTTTCTAAGATAGACCTTAGATCTGGTTATCATCAGCTCAGAGTCAGAGATAGTGACATTCCGAAGACAGCTTTTAGAACTTGATATGGTGATTATGAATTTGTAGTTATGTCTTTTGGACTAACAAATGCTCCTGCAGCTTTCATGGACTTAATGAAAAGGGTGTTCAAACAGTATGTGGACTTATTTGTTATTGTCTTTATTGATGATATCCTCATTTATTCTCAAAGTGAGGAAGAGCATGCGACTCATCTGAGAGTTGTTCTGCAAACTCTCAAAGATCACCAGTTATTCGCTAAGTTCAGTAAATGTGAATTTCGGTTACAGTCTGTCGCTTTCCTTGGTCATGTTGTATCTAGCGAAGGAATTCGAGTGGATTCTCAGAAAATAGAAGTAGTGGCCCAGACCCACCTCTCCAACATATATCAGAAGTTTCTTGGGTTTGGCGGGTTTGGCCGGTTATTACAGGAGATTTGTTGAAGGATTCTCATCCATTGCTTCCCCATTGACTAAGTTAACTCAGAAAAAGGTCGAGTTTCAGTGGTCAGATGAGTGTGAGAAGAGCTTCTCAAAACTGAAGACTAAGTTGACCACAACTCCGATCTTGACTCTACCAGATGGTTCAGACGGTTATGTAATCTATTGTAATGCATCCATGGTCGTCCTAGGTTGTGTGTTGATGCAGCGAGGTAAGTTCATAGCTTATACTTCCAGATAGCTTAAGGTTCATGAGAAGAACTACCCGACTCATGACCTCGAGCTTGCAGTCGTAGTATTTGCCCTAAAGATTTGGAGACACTATTTGTATGGTGTTCATGTTGATGTATTCACATATCATAAGAGCCTTCAGTACGTGTTCACCCAGAAAGAGTTGAATCTTCTTCAGAAGAGATGGCTTGAGTTCCTCAAGGACTATGACATGAATGTGCTTTACCATCCGGGTAAGGCCAATGTAGAAGTTGATGCTCTTAGAAGGTTATTTATGGGTAGTGTAGTACATGTTGAGGAAGAAAAGAATGAATTAGCAAAAGATGTTCACCGACTTGCTCGCTTAGGAGTTGGTCTTATGGACATGGCAAACGGTGGTGTGATAGTTCACAATAGATCAGAATCTTCATTGGTAGCGGAGGTTAAGGAAAACCAAGATAGTGATCCTATATTGCTTCAATTGAAAGGTGCAGTTCATCAACAGAAAGTAGAGGTTTTCTCCAAAGGGGGAGATGGTGTGCTTCGTTACCAGGGTCGCTTGTATGTTCCTAAAGTGGCTGAGTTGAGGCAGTAGATCCTTACAAAGGCTCATAACTCCAGATATTCCATTCATCCAGGTGCCACTAAGATGTACCGTGAACTATGGGAAGTCTTTTGGTGGAATGGCATGAAGAGGGACATAGCAGATTTTGTGGCTAAGTGCCCTAATTGTCAACGGGTTAAGGTAGAACATCAGAAAACAGGAGGTATGACTCAAGAGATTAACATTCATACATGGAAGTAGGAAGTGATAAATATGGACTTCATTACGGGTTTACCTCATACTCGCAGACAGCATGACTCCATTTAGGTGATAGTGGACAGAGTGACTAAGTCCTCTCACTTCTTGGCTGTCAAGACTACGATTCAGCAGAGGATTATGCTAAACTCTACATTAATGAGAGAGTCAGGCTGCATAGGGTTCCCTTGTCTATCATCTCAGTTAGAGGTCCACAGTTTACCTCTCATTTCTGGAAATCGTTTCAAAAAGGTCTTGGTACTCAGGTAAATATTAGCATAAAATTCCATGCACAGTCGGATGGTCAGGCAGAACGTACCATTCAGACCTTAGAGGACATGTTGAGAGCTTGCGTGGTCTACTTTAAAGGCAGTTGGGAAGATCACCTTCCTCTTATAGAGTTCGCCTACAACAATAGTTACCATTCCAGTATTCAGATGGCCCCTTATGAGGCATTATATGGGCATAGATGCAGATCTCCAGTGGGTTGGTTTGAAGTAGGTGAAGCAGCATTGATTGGGTCAGATTCGGTTCATGAAGTTATGGAAAAGGTTCAGCTCATCAAGGATAGACTTAAGACAGCTCAGAGTCGTCAAAAGTCCTATGCAGATGTAAGGAGAAGGGACTTAGAGTTCAAAATCGATGATTGGGTTTTCCTGAAAGTGTCACCTATGAAGGGGGTGATGAGATTTGGCAAGAAAGGGAAGCTCAGTCTGCCGTATGTAGGTCCTTACAAAATCCTGAAAAGGGTTGGTAATGTGGCATATGAGTTAGAGTTACCATCAGAACTAGCAGTCGTTCATCCAGTCTTTCACATTTCCTTATTGAAGAAGTGTGTGGGTGATCCAGCATCGATAGTACCATAAAAGTGTGTCGCTATGAAGGATAGCCTCACCTATGAAGAGGTGCCAGTTGAAATTCTTGATCGTCAGGTTCGTAGGTTGATAAATAAGGAACTCACTTCAGTGAAGGTTTTGTGGAGGAGTCAGTCCGTAGAAGGAGATACTTGGGAAGCAGAAGTAGCCATGAAGGCCAAGTATCCTCACCTTTTTCCTTCCGATTCCGTTTCAGCTTTAGGTAATAGTTCCTCTCCAGTCTCTCAGTTTACTCTTGCGTAAATTCAGTCTTAGTATCATGTTCCTTCAGTTGTTCTTGAATTTTTCGCGTATTTGCATGTTCTTGAAACTCAGTTCAGTTAGATATCAGTTTCTAGTACTTAGTGGAGGGGATTGCAGCTCTTTCCCTCCATACTCAGCTAGTTTAGGCTACATTCGAGGATGAACGTTCCCAAGGGGGAGATAATGTGACACCCCTGATTCGAAAAATCCCAAAAATGCAGAATTTCAGAAGTTGCAGGTGCCACCGACGAGGTCAAACCACGGACCGTAGGTATGGTCCGTGGCTGGCCACCCAGAACTCCCCAGAAAAACCTGGACCTACGGCCGGACCGTAGGTGGGACCATGGTCCGTGGTCCAGGTCCGTGGATCATGGTCCTCAGGACCTAGTCCCATACGCCAAACGACGCTTGCCAGGACGGACTGTCGGTCAGTCCGTCGGTCAGGCCCATCGATGGCCCCGACAGATTTTAAGTTGGGGTCGTTTTGGTCGTTTCCCCATGCGTTGGTCATCTAAACTACGTCGTTTAACCCCTAAACTATGTCGTTTTGGTAAGTTCAAGCTTAATAACTTAATCATATCTTTCCTCAATCGATTATTCTCCAAAATCAATCATAACTTAGAGCAAAAAAAGAGAAAAGAGTCAACCAAACCCTTCCAAGACTGCAACAAGTTTTCTTCAGTTCCAGCCCCGAAATCAAAAGATTTCTCCGTGAATTTTGTCACCAGGTATGTGGGATTTCACTAATGGGTTCCTTTCATCCACTAGGTCCCTAGAATTCAGTGAGATTCTTGATTTCCTATATCTTGTTTGGACCTAGGGTTTCTAAAACCTTGGAGAATTGTTGTCAATAAGTTGTTATAGTGTTCTTAATCAAATTATCATGGTTTCTTGGAAACTTTGCTTAGTTCCTTGTATGAAACTTAGAACCCTAGTTGTGTAGATTCTCTTAGTTCATGAATTACACTTGCTAGGTCAGTTAAACATATATACATGCTCCAGTTACGAATGTTTCATTGTCAGTACCTAAATGTTGCATTCTCAGATTTGCATGTCAGAATATTAAGCTATCCAGTATTTCAGTTATATTGTGTCATACACATTTCCAGTTGGAAGTAGGCTTAGAACCGAGTTGGACTAGGGTTCAGCGTACCCTTATATTCCTAGAACTACGTGCCCCCATAGGTTTATAAGTCCCCTCTGTGGGCATCATATTTAGTAATCACGCCAGTCATGCCTTTATACCCCTGGCAAGGTATATTGGGCCCTCTCGATGAGGCGTATACATCGGACTCCGCATTTAGCTCACGTGTTTTTATGTCGGTTAAAAGTAGCTTCCACAGTCAGAATGTAGTGCATTTGACCAGGTTTTCAGTTATACCTCAGCATTCAGTCTCAGTATGTCATGTTCAGGATTAGTACTTGGTCATTGCATTTAGCTCAGTCTTCAGTTCATTTCAGCATTTACATTCAAAGTACTGACGCATACTCTGCGCTATATCCTTTCATGATGTAGGTTGAGGTACTCAGCATCCAGATCACGCATAGATCAATTTCTTATCCACATTTCAGCAGCTTCAGTGGTGAGTCCTCATACTTCGAGGACAATAGACATGTTTTCTATGTTCAGTCTTTTATTTCAGTTTCAGTTTTTGCTAGAGTTAGCTGGGGGTATGTCCCAGCAACTCTAGTTAGTAGAGGCTTTTCAGACATAGTATTAGACTCAGCTTTAGTTTTTGAGTGATTGTTCAGTATCACTAAACTCGTAGTATTTTATCTATGTTCAGATCAGTATTGGGTATTCCCCATCATTCAGTTGATTATGGTTTTAAGCTTTCGCATAGTATATCTTTATTCAGTTATTTTAGTATGCTTGTGATATGCCAGCTTCAGGGTTAGCTTAGGGTCACTCGTGATCCTAGGTCCCGTGTTTACGTCAAGGGGGTAGCCTCGTGGCGTGACAATAACAACGATAAGTCATACAAACATTAACCTAGCCGAACTCCCATTACCCCGATAGGTACACTCAAAGGCTACACTACAAGGCACAACTCTGATATGAACACCAACCTCCCGAACCCAGTATCTCTCGAAATCTTATAATGGAATAGCTAGTCCTTATTAAAATCTTACATCGAAAAGCCTTATCGTAACCTAGAACACCCTGAAATCTTACATCTAAATGACTAGTCCTTTTTAGAGTCTTACATCGGAAAGCCTTATCAAAACCTAGCACACCCCGGAATCTTACATAAGAAAGCCTTATTGGAACTTAACATACTCCAGAAGCTTACATCATAACGAATAGTCCTTCTTGGAATCTTACATCGAAATGACAAGTTCTTCCCAAAATCTTATATTGGAAAGCCTTATAAGACTTAGTAGTCCCTAGAATCTTATATCAGAATGGCTACAGCACTGGCTAGCCCCTCTCGGGATCTTACCTCGGGTCAGCTATAATTCTAACTGGTCCTACCCCAGAATTTTATATCAAAATAGCCACATAAATACTTAGTATCTCTCGGAATCTTACATCAGATCAAGTAGACAGAACCCTAGCCTATCCCAGTCATAAAATCGAAATAGATACAATACTAGCTAGCCCCTCTTGGATTCTTACCTCAGGTCAGCTATAATTCTAAAAGGATATAGGCACCTGAACAAGTCTAGGTATTTACTCACCACAATAGTTAATAATAGGTACTAATAGATGAAGATCACCACTTAGTACTGAGGGTCACATCTAATCCAAATCCAATTTCGAAATACACCCCATGGCCCTGAAAACCAAAATCTAAAGGAAATCTAGCCAAACCTAGGCTAAGGCTCCACAATAACAACACTAAAGCCATTATATCCTAAATTCAACTCACGCGATCAAATGGGATATCAACAAGTCATAAGAATCTCAAGAATTACCCAAAATAACAAAACCAAGGCTAAATAAATACCAACAAGGAAACAACAACGATTCATTCTAGATACCCACCCCACACTAAGCTAATTAGAATGCTAGAATAATCAATAAACAATATATAAGGATAGTAAGTCGTATCCTATCTTGAAGTTCATCACGCGTGTTCCAACCCTCTAAACAAGAGTTTTTGCTTTTTGATCCACCTTCAAACGATGCCATGCTATTAAATTAATGATCCTAGCATCTACACTATCATTTAATCACCTAGATGTTATAAAAATAGAACTAAATGAGCCAAAATGACATTGTAGGACCCGCACAATAAATCCCAAAATTGACTCTGTTAAGGGGTCTCAACTATCCAAGGGACTTGTGCCTTGAAAATGGGCACAATTCGAGATTTAAAATGCTACGAAACAAATCATGCATCAAATTTCATGAATTCACAATCAAATTATTAAAACGCAGGAAATCGAAGGGAACTTATGGGTTAAACACATCAACAATGATCCTAATAACGTCCCAACGCAATCTTCCAACAATTTCCAATTAACAATAGTGATTTAACCTTAAAATCCCGCTCTCAAGGTCTTCTAAGGAGGAAAAATATGTGAACAACAGATAATGAAAATAAACATAACTACCAATGATGACTGATAAAGCGGCAAAATGACCGCTAAAGTAGTCACTACTAAAGAGGCCAAGTAGTCGCTAAAGAGACCAATCACATGTCAGCAAACCCCACTAAAACGGTCCTTAGGCCGTTAAAATGGTGCAAGTCCACTAAAGCGACTACTGCTAAAATGGTCTAAGCCCGCCAAAATAGTTACACTAGCACATGGCACCAACCAAATTTGCTAAGTCCTAACAGACTTCGATTGGGTGCTCGAGATTGGTTCACAAACCTAGACATTCAAACAAACTATGCTACTTTACAATGCTCTGGTTTAAAAAAGAGATATCAAAACTACCATAAGAGGTCGTCCCAATATAAAGTGGGTCACATACCCGTCACGACCCAAAGTATACCCTAGGAGTAACATGGCGTATAGAACCCTGAGAGGCCCTACACAAGCCACTTAGCATACATTATCCAAGATAATAGAAATAAAAATTTCAAAAAAACAGTCTTGCATCATAAAAGAGTTTAACAAAAGCGGAAGTCTAACATAAGTCTTAATAATCCATCTATTACATCATAAGGAAAGTGATTGTAACGTAACTCATACATCACATATAAAGTCTGAAAATTGAAATGGCATAAATCTATAAAACTTTCTTGGTCCCCGGATCATGAGGACTCACCAATCTTTGAGTGCCAAAATATCAACTAGCCACGAGTGTGAGAAGTAGGAGCGTCAGAATTATCAAGAAGTCATAAAGAAAATCATTAAAGTAGTTCTCAAGATAAAAATTTCTTCTTCTAGTAGTCATACGTAATATCATAAATAAAATCTTAGAATACTCATGGGTGAAAGAATTATCAACAAATTGAAATAATTTCATGGAGGGTTCTTGGGGTTTCATAAATATTCAAGAATAATTCAAGAATATGTCGTTTCATCCAAACCCTAATTCATTCATGGATGATTTTTTGAAACCATAAACTTGGTGTTTCTTGAAGTTCTAGATTGTAATTTTTTTTGAGAATGAGAGGGTTTAGTATGAAAAACTAATTTCATACACATTTAAAGTCATTTAGATAACTCCCTAAATGTTATAGGACAAAAATACCCTCATAAAAAACTAAAATTGGCAAAATTTACCATTATGTCGTTATCTGAGTGATTGACTGCCTATTAGGTGATGTGCCATCACACATACCACCAAAAATGGCAAAAAATGACCCTACTAGTCATGAGTGATGCCCAACTGTGATGGTCCATCATAGGTCTGACGGACCTTCACAGGTCCATCACACATTAACAGTTTACAAGGTCTCTGGTAAATCGATATTAACCGTTAACTCCAAAATCAGATTGATGAGTAGTTAGTGGAGTTGGAAAGAAGATTCAAATACCTTTAATTGCTAACTTTATCTGAATTGAACTATCCATCGAGTTCATAAGCATTTGAAGGAATACAAAAGGCACGAACTTAACACAGGAACTAAAACACTTAAACACAAGGTATAGGTATGAAATCTGAAATAAGAGAAGGACTCTTACCCTTGATATCTTCATCATGAGGAATGAAAAATTGAGGGTATCTAGATTTCATATCCTCTTTAGCTTCTCACATTGCCTCTTTGACGAATTGATTCCTCCAAAAAAACTTTTGTTGATGCAACTTTCTTAGTTCTCAACTTGCGAACTTGACGATCAAGAATCTTAACGAGAACCTCTTCATAAGACAAGTTGTACTTCAACACCAATATATTAGGTGGTCACGATGACTGAAGGGTCACCTATACACTTCTTATGCATGGAAATGTGAAACACTAGGTGGATGCTGCTAATTTTGTTGGTAGCTCTAACTCATAAGCTACTTTACCAACTCTCTTCGAAATTATGTATGGAAAAATATAGCGGAGACTAAGCTTTCCTTTCTTTCCAAATAATATGACACCCTTCATGGGTGAGACCTTTAAGTAGACCCAATCATTCACTTAGAATTGTAAGTCCCTGAACCTAACATTAGTATAGGACTTCTGACAGCTCTGTGCAGTCTTCAACCTTTCCTGAATGGTGTTGATCTTCTCCATAGCCTGATGAACTAACTCTAGCCCTATCAATTCTACTTCACCTACTTTGAACCAATCAATCGGAGATCTGCACCTTCTCCTATAAAGCACCTCAGAAGGAGCCATCTAAATATTGAAATGGTAACTATTATTGTATGCAAACTCTCTGAGATGAAAGTGATCATCCCAACTTTCCTTGAAGTCAATGGCACAAAACCTTAGCATATTTTATAGAGTTTGAATAGTTTGCTCTGCTTGACCATCTATAAAAGGATGAAAAGCAACACTAAGATTCATTTTTGAACCCAAACCTTTCTGAAACGACTTTTAAAATTGGGCAGTGAACTGAGCACCCCTATCTGAAATGATGGATAATGGAACTCCATAATGTCTAACTATCTCACAGTTGTAAAATCTATCATAGTCCTTTGTTGAGTCTGTTGTCTTTACCCGTAAGAAATGAGCTGAATTGGTCACTTGATATACAATTACCCAAATTGAGTAATTGATGAACGCTCAACTATGTCCCATTTTTATAGTATAGGTGGTCGTTTGCAATACAATACCCAACTCTAAAGGTCCATGTCAAACCACAAGGATTGACATTAGGATCACTCTCAAATTGATTGATCAACCCAAGAAAAACTCATTAATTGTACTCTCAAAAAGCATATATAATAGGGGGATTTAGGAGACAACTATAAATTGTCAATATCAAGAGTAAGGAATCGACACAAACACGATCTACCAAGTTTGGAAACGACTAGGGGTGTGCACATTTTGATGGGATTTCGACACAATAGGCAAATATTGACCAAAACCAAATCGGTTAATACATGGATAACGTTCGGTCTACGCTACATTCAATACTCTCGAACTATCAAATGTATGTCCCTTGGATTCTCTCGAACTTCAAGACCATTACCAATAAAACATCAAACATTGTTTGAGTAGATAAACTATCCCTGGCTCATATCATTAAATGGAAATTATTTAGATTATCCTATCTCTAGCTCCATTCATAGACTAATTTACCAAGTCCTCACAATTAAAGTCTTGCCCAACTCCATTTTGCTTTCGCAAGACAAAATGGTGTTAGAGAGCTCAATCAATATTTGCAAACACTAATTTTAGATTAAAACTTCAAGACAATAATAGATCCATGCATTACAACCAATTTTAGAACTAATTAATCAATACCCATTTGGTGTAATACCATTCGGTGTTACACCCACATCATGCTCACACAAACCTATCTACAGATGTATCTACTCATAATCACTGATATAGAGACAATGCTCATGTAGGAGAACTCCATTTCAAGCAAAATTGATTAACAAATCTGAGATCCAAAGCTTAGAAAGATATGAATATGATTTTTCTTCCTTAGCAAGTAAGGAAAGGTTCTTAGCTATTTTCTATCAATACAAAGTTATCCAAAAAGTTCTTTTCTCTAGACTATTTCCAATTGGGAAGAAGATAAAGATACATAATCACACAAATTCCTATTCTATCCATGGAACCTTCCAAAGGAAGCACGTTATCCTCCAAGTACATTTTTGTCCTTAAGCTTCCATTTTTAAGTTGCACTGGACCGGTGGAACGTTGATCCAAGAATGTTCAGCACCAATCCCATCGCCACTTCAGTCTTCAATTCCTTTAGAAACACATGCACTAGAGTCACCTGAATGCTAATAAGGAATTATAAAACATCAATGAGTCGTTAGTACTTTAGATAGGTTTTCAATAGTCAAGTCGGCTAGACGCCAACTGGATCATGCAACACGCCACTTCCTTCATTGGTGTGCTTCAATAATTTTAAGCTATAAATCCTTCAAACTTGATTTTTTCAAGAAATGATTGCACACAAGAGAATTAGGGCCTAAAATCTCCTCAATTTAGCATTAAAACATAACAATAATTCATGAATTTGAGTCCAATGAGTTGATAAAATACCAACTCATCAGTCATGTTATCGACGAGATTGTAGTATGCTGGTAATGAAATCCATATTGATCATCTCCTACTTTCACATAGGGAAAGCTATATTTTGATCCATGCCACACAGCCTTTGGTGCTCAACCTTAACCTGTTGACAATTTGGACACCTAGCAACGAAATTAGCAATGTCCATTTTCATATTATTCCGTTAGTAGACTTCTCTCAAGTCACGGTACGCCTTTGTGGAACCTTGATGAATTGAATACTCGGAAATGTGTGCTACTGCCATGATTCTATCTTTGAGGCCAACCAGCTACACATAACCTGCCATAGTATTTTAATACACCATCTCCCCTTGTTTGAAGGTCATCACCTTTTTCTTATGAACTTCCTCCTTTAACTGGTGTAAGATGAGATCATCATTTTGCTTCTCTTTTACTTCCATCACTAAGGATGATTCAACCTCATTATCAACAAGTAGACTACCTTCCTCTTCATCTAAAAAACAAACCCCTAAGCATATAAGTATATGCACTTCCTTGTCCAACTATTTCCTTGCCTCTTCAAAATGATTTTGACTTCCCAAAGATAATCTACTAAAAGCATCAAGAACAACAGTGGCCTTACTTGGATGGTAGAGAATACTCATATCATTTTTAAGAAGTTCTAGTTCCCTTTGAGTAAAGAAATTCTGAAAACTCCTATGATCAATGAACAAATCAACATGCACACCATAGAGATATTGAGGCCAAATCTTCAATTCAAATACTACCGGTGCCGATTCGATATAGTGAGTTGGATAGTTTTTCTCATGGATCTTAAGTTTCCTTGAAGCATAAGCTATAACCTAGCCATTTTGTATCAAAATACAACCACAATTGATGCTTATTATTATTCGCAATAAACCATAAAACCTTATGTACCCTTTGGCAAGGTAAAGACTAGAGTAGAAGTCAATTGATCCTTCAACTCCTTAAATCTCTTCTCACCAACTTCAGACCACTAGACTTGGCCTTCTTTTGTGTCAATTTGGTCAATAGGGCAACAATAGATGATAACCCCTCCAGAAACCTTCTATAGTTACTGGCTAAGCCCAAAAATCTCTTAATGTTGGTCGAAGTAGTGGGCCTAGGCCAATTCTTCACTGCCTCAATCTACTGAGAGTCAACTTGAATACCCTAACTGGAAATAATATGCCTAAGAAATGCGATTGAGTTCAACCAAAATTCACACTTAAAGAATTTAACAAGCAATCGTCTATCGTTGAGGGTCTTAAGAATAATTCCAAGGTCACCAGTATGCTCTTCCTCACTACGGGAGTAACTCAAGATATCATCTATGAAAACAATAACAAACATGTCGAGGTACTATTTAAACACTCTATTCACAAGATCCATAAAAGTTGCAAGAGCATTGGTTAGTCCAAATGACATAACGAGAAATTCAAACTGACCATATCAAGTTAGGAAAATTTTCTTTGAAATGTCACACTCTCTAACCTTTAACTAATGGTATCTGAATGTAAGATCAATCTTAGAGAAACATATGCCACCCTAAAATTGGTCAAATAAGACATCAACTCTAGGAAGAGGATACTTATTCTCAATTGTGACCTTGTTCAACTGGCGATAGTCAATACACATTCAGAGAGAACCATCTTTCTTACCCACAAAAGGACTAGAGCACCCCAAGGTGAGACACTAGGTCTTCTAAAACCCTTATCAAGGAGATTGCTTTCTTTTAATTCCTTTAACTCTATTAGAGTCATTCTATATGGTAGAATAGAGATGGGTTGAGTGTCAAAAAGAATATCAATTCTGAAGTATATTTCCTTATCAAGAGGAACTCCGAGGAGATCTTTAGGAAAGACCTATGGAAACTCATTAACAATAGGAATTGATTGAATGGATGGGGCATCAATATTGGAATCCTTGACTTGGACTGGATGATAGATGTAACCTTTCAAAACCATTTTTCTGGCCCTAAGGTATGAAATGAACTTACCCTTAGGCACTACTACCCCTTGCCATTTTAACACTAGTTCTTTTGGATACTAAAACTTCAAAATTCTAGTTTGATAGTCAACTATAGCATAACATGAATACAATCAATTCATACACATAATGACATTGAAATCAATCATCTTCAACTCAACCAAATCATATATGGTATATCTATGACATACATAGACTACAATTTCTATAAACTTATCTAGTTATGAAAGACTCAGTGATAGTCTTAGACATAGTAAAGGGTTCATTAAGTTATTCGGGACTCAATCCAAACTTCTCAGAAACATAAAGGGTTACATAAGATAAGTGGATCCGGGGTCAAGTAAGGCATAAACATCATAGGCAAAGACTTTTAACATACATGTGACAACATATAGAGATGTCTCCAATTCCTTACGACCAGCTAAGGCATATAAGTGGTTTTGACCTCCGTCTGTCCTTGAAGTCACGCCTTTCTATGCACCTTGCCATATAGGTTGGCTGAAGTAGTATTGGGCTCTATTTCTCTTATAGCTCTACTTTGCTGATGGATGATTCCTCTGAAAATGGTCTCACTGGACATACCAATAGCACACATCCATACCTAAGCAACACTCTCCAAGGTGTTTCTTACCACATATGTTGTAGGGATGATGCTACGAAGTCCCCTAAGCAACACTAGTCTGAACTATACGCATAATACCCTAAAACCTTGGTTAACCTGAAATGTTTTCTCATTTTTGTTCCTAGGTGTAGGTACATTAGTTGTTGATGGTGCGGGGCCACATGACCTCTATTAAAAGAATGACTTATTTCCATTCCTCTATTGATTGGGCTCATAACCTAATGACTTCACCCTTTTACTCTTGTGTTCCTCTCTATCTTTATGTTTATCCTCCTCAACTTTTTAGCATACACCATGAATCTAGAGATACCTATATCAGTGATAAATAATGTAGCCTTACACTCTTTATTCACTTGATTACCAATCCAGACACAAACATCCTCATTCTAGCTCTTATGTCTGGAATCATCACTAGGGCATATCAAGATAAGTGGGTGAACTTGAGACCATACACTTTCACGCTCATACCACCTTGCCTCAAATTCACAAACTCTTCCACCTAAGCTGAAATGGTTGAGAAATTGTGAGTGGTAAATTCAAATTCGATGGCGTAGCCACATCAGCCACATTTGTATCATTTTCATTTGTGAGACTCACACCTTCGATTTTTCCCTCAACCACCTTTGGACCATCAACCTCCACCTTTGGACCATCAACCTTCACCTCCTCGAGAATTTCCTCTTCATCGTTCACTTTTGCGTTGTCTTTTTTTCAATCATTACATCATCCTTTATTGCTTCACTCCCAACCGTTCTACCACTTCTTGTCACAATTGTCATACAATGAACATTATCTTTCTTTGGATACAAAACGGTATCACTTAGGAGCTCTCCTTTTAGACTAGGATTTACATGTGCTGAAATCTACACCATTTGAGTTGAAAGTTGTTTTATAAAGTGGGAATGATAATGATAACTATTTATCAATCAACCATCACAAATCGTGTGGGTTTCATCAAACCCCAACATGTATTGCATTCAAATTAATCTAAGACTTTAATTCAGCCAAACTATTTCGAGCTTCAGTTGTTAAACAAACTAAATCAAGTATCAACCATCTATTTTCACTCTAACAGTCTTTCACAAACAACATTAGAGATCTAACATAAAAAAAAGTTTGCAACCTCAAATTATTATATGAAAACATAAAAAGGCAGTTGAACCCATATCAAATAAACATTTAATAAGCAATTAAACAACACCCAAATGTAAATTAATCATCCATACAATTGCACACCCCTAAGAATAGGGAGATAAGCTACTCATAACAAAAGGTAAAGTAAATATACCTAGATTATCACTCATAGTAGAAAATTGAGTAGAAATCCTAAGAATTTAATCATTAAGACCTTCAATCTTAAGAAGGTTTTCTCCAGTATTTTACAAGGAGGGGGCGTGAGGCGAGATTTTTTATGCAGTCCGGAGAGAGACGTAAGTCCCGAGACATGGGGCGTAAAACTTATGAATCTACGGGGCGTAATCTCATGTATATTCAATTTTATAATTTTATAATTTTATTACTAAGAAAATAAGTAAGAGTAAATCTTTCAATTATTTTACAAATAAATTTTAATAAATAGCCTATAATATATAGAAAAAAAGTATTATAATTTTTATTTGTGAAAGGTATTAATAACCAATAATGAAGAAAAAAGTAATACAATTACTATTTGAGAAATATCATTACATCAATAATAAAAAATATGATTTAAAGAAAAAAGGTTCAAAAAACAAAAAAAAAATGCCTAGGGCGTACGTTTTTACGCCCAGGAATTATGTTTTTACGCTTGGAGCTTATGCCTCAAATTCTAGGACTTATGCCCTATGGATCTACGTCTTCAATTTGCACCCCAGAGCATTTTTGGTACGCCCCGCCCCAAGACTCGTCTGGACTCGACCTAAAATACGTTTTTGAAATTGTTTTCTTAAATCTTCAAGTACAAGTTCATTCCCATATAAGGTTTTGCAGAGATTGCTACAAAATTCAGATTAGTGAAGATTATCTTTCTCTCTCTTCAATGAGTTATTTATTCATTTAGAAAATTATTCACAAAATTTTCCTTTGAGTCCACTTAGCGAGCATGGTCGGGATCGCCGAACAGGTTGGTGATGCACCAAGCAGTTGATTCCATCACCAATCAGGCTTCTCGAATTTGATTTTTCCTTCAGTTGCATGTAACTTTCAGTGACACCAGTGTCCTTCACCGAGTCAATTTGGTGATACAACGACTTCTCCTTTCCATCGCCAAACATAGACTTGGGGGCTGAGAACAGTAGCCTTCATCGATGCTTGTTCCACTCGGCGATGCACCGAGTTAACTTGGGCGATCCTCAACGTCGCCCTTTGCCTTTTTTCCTTAGTCTTTGGCTTGTTTTGATCTCTTTTATATCCATATACTCCTTATGTGCTCATAGCTGAAATACAAGCACATTTTGATTAGAAAAATATATAAATGGACATTGAGGACATTGCTTTGGTGAACTAGAAGCGTAAAATGAGTCCAAAATCCTCGACTCATCGACACCCCAACTTAAATTTTTACTTGTCCTCAAGTAAAACATAATAGCAACCAGTTCAACAAAGATGTCTTCAAAGAGTGCTTCTTGAGAGCTAATATGCTAGTGCTATCACAAAGTTAGTTTCTAAGTTTACAACTTCCAATTATGCATTAAAAGCCTCAAACAATGACTAGCCGTTGTCAATCAAAATAAATGCTCACAATAGCTCACTAAGATGCAAATTATGCTCAACAAAAATATCCAAATGCCCTCACACAAAGAATGATCCCATTCTCTCACAAACCATAAGCATTTATCAATTTAGGAATCACTACAAATCTAACGCTCACAAGAAGAATAACATGCATGCTTCTATCCATATGCTTGCCCATATTTTTCAAATGATCAATGAACTAGCTCTCGTGGGATCATAAAAGTCTTTCAAGGCTTGTAATGGGGTTGATGGGCATGGTAGGACAATTTTGGATTATAGTGACTCTACCCTCTTTGAAGCATTAACAAGGTCTTTCCTCTTTCACATTTTTCTCTCTCCTCTTGAACATAAAACCTCAGCCAAACTTTTTCTATCAACGATCCATGGCTTGTTCCACTCGCTGATGTGGTGAGTTAACTTAGGCGATCCTCAGCGTTGCCCTTTGCCTATTTTTCAAAGTCTTTGGCTTCTTTTGATATCTTTTATCTCCATATCATCCTTATGCTCTCATAGCTGAAATACAAACACATTTTGATAAGAAAATGATATAAATGGGCATTGAGGACATTACTTTGGTGACTAGAAGCTTAAAATAAGTCTAAAATCCTCGACTCATCAGTTAACAAGCACAAGTTGAGCCCCGACACTTGCGCCTTGATCTATCGAGCAAGTTCTGTTCCTGGTCTATGTCCTGCTCTATGAAGGTAGACTTCTTGCATCAGTTCCAACGGGAACCCAACACTTGTAGTATTTTTGTGACTAGCGGTACGCTTTGGAGGCATGATCTGAAATACGTGAACACACGAGTTAGAAGAAACTTCATAGAGTTAAACTCTATCGTACGAACTAGAACATGAAAGAAGGGTAGCATTTCATAATGTCCTATAGCCTCCATATTATAGATGTGACGCACTTCACACCCATAAGAAGGATTCTACTAGATACGACTTCATAGACATCTTAGGACACTTGAAAACCTAGTGTTCTGATACCAAGTTTAGCACATTATGAGCCTACACCCTAAATATGACCAGTACCCGATGCTATATCTGGCTTGAGTGTACCCATAACATAGTATATACATGAGCATACATCTAAACATTAGGGGAAAAATACATTTGAAAGCATTTGAAGATAAAAATTTCATAAGAAAACAAATTTCATATCGTAAGTCATAAAAATTTAAAACCATTGTCAAAGAACACAAAGGTCCAAATGTAACATAACGATTCGTCTATCTAAGAAGCCTCTAAACATAAATAAATAGTGTCAACCGAGACAAGACCCTCGATATACCTTAAAAGAAAACAGATCTTCCTAAAATATGCAGACTAATCCCCAAAAACAAAAAGGGGCTCACCTATAGTGGAAGATATGGAACCTAAGTGGTCTGATCATGTGTATATGTACGCGAGTCTGCATCAATCAAAAGATGTAGCACCCCTGACAAAAAGGGACATAAGTACATATGAAATAGTACTATATGTAAAATGGCAGATAATACACGAAAATCAATGTTAGTAATTCAAGGAGATTTAATGCATACATTAGTATGGTTACAGACCTAATTGCCCCTCAAAACCTTTTTAAAATCTTTTCCAATATATTTGTGGAGAGTATCTTTGTAAGTAAATATTTTTTAGAAAATTAAGCAATGCATGCTATTTTTAATACATCAAACGAAATAATGTATGAGAAATAATGCAAGCATAACTAATGCAAAGATTACTAATACAAGTATTACTAATACACTTTATTTGACATTATTTTTATACACCATACCAAATTATCCCTTATAGTCTTAACCTTATGAGCTTCAAATATTCCTTTTAACATCTTCAAGTTACAGATTTTTACCGACGTCAACTTAATTGCACACGTACTATTATTTTGAGGTGTAACAAATCATTTAACATGTACCTTTAGATACATGCATTAGCGATAATTCTTCAAAATATAAAATTAAGTGCTATGACACTCATTTTCTTTATGCATAAGAACTCTTTTTTTTTTTTCATAATCTTCATCTTTTTAATATATTTATACGCCGACAATACTATTTCTATGAAGATAAAGTGATCCATGTATTAGTTTCTACCATATAAGGGATAACATATAAAATATAAAAAAAATAAACTTATTTCCATCAAAAGAAAAGAACATTCTAACATTCATCAACACATAGTAAATGGATAATCATTGAGCATAAACCTTATTGCTCAAATTTCAGATCTTACTTTTAATTCATATCTTAAGTTTGTATTTAAATTTTAAATATATGTTTTGATTTAGCAAAGTCTTTACTTAATTTGTTAAAGTTTCAATTTAAATCTTAAATATAATATTTAATTTAATGATAAAATACTTCTTAGTATTTGAGACAAGTTGATTTCCATCAATTTTCCCCCTTTGAAACCGATTCTATTGAAAGGATTTTTTTTTTTCCACATACATACATACACAATAGATAAATACTTGCTCAATTTTCGTAGAGGAGATGGAATAAACCATTTTGGGTCAAGGAGCGTTTCTTTCTTGTTTGTTCTTCTCTTTTTAATAAAAACATAAGAGAAGAAGAAGAAGAACAAAATGAGCTCTTCTTAGACATTTCTCGTCTATGTCTCAACCCACCACCAACCCCAAAAAGCGCTTCATCCCCACAAATCCCTCATCATCGTCATCCCCCACTCCGACCACCGGCGCCACCGGCGGCCGAACCCCAGCTTATTCTTCCATGAAGAAGGCTAAGTCACAAGCTCTACCTTGTTCTATTGACAACAAAAACGGTCAGCACGTTCACTTTTCCTCCGATATCGACGACCCTTCTGGAAACTCCCCCATGATGGAGGATTCCAACATCGATGCCTCTTCAGTTGCTGGTGGGGTTACGGCCAATTTGTCTCGCAAGAAAGCTACCCCTCCTCAGCCTGCTAAGAAACTCGTAATTAAGCTCCTTAAAGGTTTGATTTCGACTTAGTACCTCTCTATTTTTGTAACAAAATTTAATGCTGGAATGAATGGAGATGATTTATATAGCCAACTGCATCTAGCATTGGAGTATTGTTGTAGTTGTACAAGTATTCGGCTTTATAAAGATTTGGATTTTTTTAAAGTACTTACGCACTCCTCTTTTGCTGCTTTAGTTCTAATTTGTGCTGCTCCTTGCCCATTTAGGGTTGAGTAAGGGTTTATACCTGAAATAAATTATTTATTGTGAAACTATGTGCAATTAGGGTTGTACTTTCTTAGGAAGTTTGTATTATTTTCAGATACTAAGTTATAAAGTATTAGTTCTGCATTATCCTGATAAGAGATAGTTAATGTGGTGAAGAAAAACTATGCGAAAGAGACAACTAAAAGGTAAAGACTGTGATTTGCTCCCAGCTGTTGTTCTCTAGCACGTATACTGAAGTTAAGACTTGAGAGATTCAGTCTATCATTTTATGGTATGATAGAATTTCATTAGATAGTGTGCTAATGAGTAATCTTTAAGAACTTTGTAGGAACATATATGCACATTTGGTTGGCAAAGATATTATGATGATGCTGTTTTAATAAAATAACTCCTTCATGGAATTGTGAATGCTATCTCAATTTACATGGATTGTTATTGATGTTTCATTTTGGCTTGTATTGTCTTCTCTACTCGCTAGAGTTTAGACAAGAGCTAAATTGTCTTTACCCTTGTATGTGCTTAATAGCCAATGAGAGAATCTTAGTTTCTTGCATTGTCTTGAGTTTCCAGTGTTTCAATAGTTGGCCAATTTTATGTTTACATATTTTTTTTTTTGTGTTTTCCTCACAACTTTCCATAGCTTGTGCAGAACTTCATTATTTTTTCTTTTTGGTGAAGTAATGACATTTTAAAAAGTCATCAAGAAGATGCAAAATTACAATAAGAGGTGAGTTAGCTCCAATACCATCATAAACTTGGCTAAGAGCAGGGAACTAACAAAATCAAATAGTTTTCGTTGCTATTTATAGATGTCAAAGTAAACATCTAACTTTCCATATTAGTTTCCAAGGAAAAACCTGGAAGTGGTTTGAAGTTGAGATTCCATCAAAGCATCTGCAATTCCTTTCTATCCAAACACACCAAAAAAATACAAGCAACACTCATTGTCCAAATTCTTTTGATGGATTTATCAACTCTCCATAAACACCAGCATACATAAGCATCTCTGATTGTCTGATTCATGGCTCAACTGAGTCCAATAGTAGTATGAAACATGTTCCATAGGTCTGCCGCCACTGGACAATGCAAAAAGAGGTTGAGAAGCACATTGAGTGACTGACATGTCATCATTTTCTGATGGAGACATCTATACAAGAAGAATCATTAATCATTCTGGGTTTTTTTATTTGCATTGGCAGGCACAGTAGATCAAAATCTTAACTAAAAGAGAGTGCTTGTGGATTTCTCCAAAGTCCAATCTGAGGGAAAGTAAACACAACCTTTAAAACACAGGGTAGATAGTGTTGGATTGGAAGAAAGCAGCAATTTTGATATACATTACCATTACAAAGTATTGCATATGAACTGTTCTTTGGTGTAGTTCCACAAATATTTTGTATACCAGTTGTATGCTGGGTTTTGTTTCCCAGCATATCAATGAATTTGTTTACTTCATTAATAGGAAGAAAAAAATATTGTGTATTAAATGCAACTTTCCCCTCAAGAACTTTTGTTTGGTTGGTTATGTGAGGGTGGTTGTTCTATCAAAGAAGTTACTTACCAGTTACTCCAGATGCATTCTTCTCATTAAGATGCCATCTAGGACATGAGAAGTAAAATATGAAATTAGGAATAACTAGTGTGGATCGTAGAATTCTTGTGTTGACGAAGATGCTGTGGCCAATAATTGCTTCCAAATTTTTTTGGTCATGCTACTTATAAAAAACAATTCTGTGATTATGCTGCCAATCTTCTTGAAGCTGTCCAAGTAAAGGTGAGTCAACGCTAGATTTGTGACTGTTGAGAAGTTCTTTCTCAAACAGCATAGTCAGACAAATCTTTCATTTGCTTCGACTAAGCTGTAGTGGCGCAACTCTAATACTGAACTTATTATACCTGGCCGGTGTTTTGGAAGTGCAAAGCAGACAAATGCGACAAGGGCCTTCTTCGCTAAAAAGTGTGAAGCGATAAGCAAAATGCTTGCATCATTGAAGTGAAGCACAATCTAGAAGGAATCTCAAGATGGGCATTGCACAAATAATTAGAACAACTAAACAAACAAGAACTCAACATAATAGTATCTACGGAAAAGGGCCTAAAATACCCTCAACTATGCGAATTGGTACAAAATTACCCTTCTTCTACCTTTAGGGCCTAAAATGCCCTTGACGTCAACCTTTTGGCTCTATTTTGCCCCTCATCTTTAACAGCCTAAATAATAACCTCAATTAGCAAATTCATTTATGACGTGTCGCTATCCTATTGACTACCCTAATAATTAATTAAACTTATTAATAAACTCAAATTCCCACCCAAAAGCCCCACCCATAACCCAGATCTTTTAACCCAAATTCAACACTAAAATTCGGAAGTCTTGGCTGACTAATATTATGTCCAACATGTGAGTTTAGCCTCGGATGATCTGGCTGGTTCGCAACTGGGATTTTGGATGGATCAGGTGCAGAAAATGGTGGCAAATGATATTGAGGAGCCATTTGTTTCTGCTGCAGCTGCATTCTGCATTGCTGGACCTGGCATTAGCGGCACATATGGAATTATTGGCCGGTTCTTGCCCATTTTCATATCCATCCCATGCTTGTATTAATTCCCGTTGTTGGCATGTATTGAGGGATTCCAGGATACATCATAGGGACCATGCTGCATCCCGTGGCCATCATCTGCAGTAAAGGAGCTATGATCAAACTGTAGCTTAAACGGACCACTTAACGTTTTTCAAGGAGCTTAATTGAAGATGCAGCAAATGTCAACTTATAATTAGGATTTCGGTTGACATTATTACTAGTTTACTACTTCATAATGCAGGATCAAGAATAAGTGACAAAAATAAAGGATACTCTATGTATTTCATTTTGTATACCGGTGTTCGACTGAGCATGTTGTTTAAGAATGAAAGATCTTTGACACATAAAAATATCCTTATCACTTGTTGTCTTACACATACCATGACATTTCTATGACTGTAAGAACATGTCATTAATTAATGATAAACTAAAAAGTTTAAAGTTAAAATTTTCCACAGAGAAAAGTGTCATATTTTTTCAAACAGACTATAATGGAATGAGTATCATAACAGAGGCAGTACTTGATCGAATTTCTTCAGTGTTGGACATATCATAACCAGCTTGGACAAACAACTAGCTGAAAGAGAGTTAACGAGGTGCAACTTAAACTCCGGTAGAGGTTGAAGGCAGAAAAAGCCGCAAGAAATTGTACATTTATCTATTATTATTTCCGAATTTTAGTGTTGAATTTGGGTTAAAAGATCTGGGTTACGGGTGGGGCTTTTGGGTGGGTATTTGTTTTTTTTAAATTAGTTTAATTAATTATTAGGCTAGCCAATAAGATAGCGACACGTCATAAATAAATTTGCTAATTGAGGTTATTATTTAGGCTGTTAAAGTGAGGGGCAAAATAGAGCCAAAAGGTTGACGTCAAGGGCATTTTAGGCCCTAAAGGTAGAAGAAGGGTAATTTTGTACCAATTCGCATAGTTGAGGGGTATTTTAGGCCCTTTTCCGTAGTATCCATTAATAAGTCTTTCAATTTAAAAAGTAAAGAGCTAATAATCATTGTAACTTGAGCAAAATCAAAGAAAATAGAGAAGGGATAAAAAAAAAGATTACCAAATTAACTAAATTAACAAACTGCAAAACGAAAAAATAAAATAAAATAGAATAAAACAGAAGCACCAAAACAAGTATAAATAAAAAGAAGGATAGAAAAGCTAAAGAGCATTACCAAATTGAATAAATTGACAAACTGAAGAAGATTCAACAAGAACAACAACATATTCAGTATAACCAATTAAATAAATAAACAAATTGGAAAACATCAACATACCAGTGGAATCCCCATAAGGGAGGTTTGCGATGGATGGTGTGCACGTAACCTTACCCTACATTGTGAAGATAGAGATGTTGTTTCAATAGACCCTTGGCTCAAGAAAAACATATCAAAATAGTAAGAGAAAGAAATGCAGTGGTGAAGAAGCTCGCCAAAAAATAATGGACAAAAACAAGTAGTACGATAATCGAAGCAAAAGAAACAACATGTAATAATAAAACCGAAGAATAGGATAGTAGGAGAAGTAAAAAGAATAATAATGATAAGAAAAACTAGATAATGTTCTACTTTTTTTTTTGAGACGGTAACAATTCGTATTTCTATTTCCAAAAAATCAAAACCTGCCACAAAATGTTACAGATTCCTAATTACAGATTAAAGAGAGTATAAAAGAAGATCTTCAATTCTATGACAAAAATTATAGGGATCCTAAGACATTCACAACTGATTCTAGATCTTCCATATACTCCTGTTTACACCAAAAATGAAACAACACAAGACAATTCATCTTCATCTTCTGGATAGTGTTGCTCTTGTTCTGATGACATCTAAGGTTCCTTTCTTTCCACGGTGACCACCAAATACAAGGTGGGATGATTTCCATCTCTCCCTATGTCCAGTGATGTTCCACTATTTACTAACCTTCTACTCTAATCCTGGACCTTCATATTCTCTTATTTAGGGTTGTGTCCTCAGTAAGTTGCAAGTGTGCTATGTCTTATCTAATCACCTCTCCTCAATACCTTTTTTGGCCTACCTTTACCTCTCCCTAAATTCACCATCGCCAATCTATACCTCCTCACTAGGGCATTTATGTATCTCCTCTACACATGTATGGACCATCTCAGTCTCACTTCCCTCATCTAGGCGCCACCATAGGCGCCACCATAGAGGCCACTCTTACCTTATCTCAAATATCTTTGTTTCTAATCCTATCTCAACCTAGTGTCCATCTCCATATCCTCATTTTCGCTACTTTCATCTTTTGGACATACGAGTTCTTGACCGGCCGACACTCTGCTCTATACAACATAGCTGGTCTCGGTGTTATCAAAGGGGCGCTTAAGCCCTGAAGCGAGGCCCAAAACGTGTTGAGCGCTTCGCCTCGCTTTATGTGCGCTTCATTGTCGTCATCAAGGTTCTAAGGCAAACGTTTCCTTGCCAATGAGCATCTTATGAAGAAGTGACACTAAATAATTGATATTTCACTTTTTTTTTTGATGACAAGGGAAACCCGCAACCACTGCCCTTTGGGTGCGCACAGGGTAAAACCCTTGCTCCTATGCAATATCTCGCAAACCACATAGGAGAGGTAACCTGCACTAGGCAAGCCCTGTGCGACGAGCTCGACCCAGAAGGCAAACCCCTTGCTTTCGCTGGCAAGGGGTTTCGAACTTGAGACCTCCAACATGGAAGTCCCAAGCCCAAACCACTGGGCCACCCCAAAGGGTAATAATTGATATTTCACTTTATCATAATCTTTTTTCAATTTCTTTGGTCATATATTTGTCATTCATGTTTATAATTATTAGTCTTGGACTAAACATATATTTTTAGATTTTTCTCCCTTTGCACCTTTTTTCATTAAAGCCCACACTTTATTTGCACTTTGTGCTTAAAGCCCCATGGACCTTAGAGCTTTTTTGCGCTTTTTGCCTTTCATAACACTGCCTGGTCTAATAACCACCATTTTGTAAAATTACCTTCAAGTTGTGGTGGCACAAAGTGAAAAAAGACTCAGATAATTCAATGAAAGTAGAAGCAATGAGATTGAACTATATTCGAAGAGAGAGAAGAGGAAGAGCTGAGAAAGCTCTATGAACATTTTCTAAAACAGGTCCCCATCTATTCTTTTTCTTTTTAAAAATTGCTTTTATAAGAAAAGAAGTGTCTGCTTTGTCTGTACCTCACGTCACACTTCACGGACAGAAGCGACAACTTCATTCACTTCACATTGCCTAACCCTCATGAAGAGCTAAACCTAGTCTCACTTAAGCGATGAGGCTAGCACTTTCCACAACATAGCAGCTGGCATGTGCTGTGGATTTGGACACTTACGCCCAATGTCTTAGTAGGTTGATTGACCATAATTTTAGTAACTTGATATCTTTTTGTGATAAGCTAGAGTTGATCTCTTGTACATATTTTTAAAAGAAAATGCAGTATAGGAAAGAAAAACCTATTTAGGGTGTTTAACAGAAGCACAAATAGGGAGTTTTCATTTGTTGAATTATTATCTTGATGACAGTGGAATCACTGAGATGCATCTCGTCCTGTATTGTGATCTGTGCTGCTCTACCATTAGAATCTTAAGGGATAATGATAGAAAGGGAAAAGTTCAAAGTCCAACCAATACATATTTCTTCTTTTCTTCTTCAGATTTCTTCTTCCCCTGTTTCTTTTTCCTTCCTCTTTAGACTTAAGAGTTACTTCTACCTCTGTTTTTTTCCTCACTGTTTTGACTTTTGTTCTGTTTTTTCTCATCCAAGTTCTAGACTTTTAGTATGGACTATCTATTTTCAGTTTTTGAATTGAAATATTTGCTAATATGTTATTGCTATTGAGATTTTGATTATTTATATATGCAACTAGACTACTTTTCCAACTAGGACACTACATTATAATCCTTTCCCAAGTAGGATTCTATATAGTGTTCATATTCTTATTCCTATTCTAATTAGGATAGTATATACTATTCTTGTTCCTTTCATATTCTAACATGATGGCTAAGGTTTTTTATACCCAAACCTCCTTGTTTCTTGTTGAGAGTCGGTGAGTCCCACACTCCCACTTCACCAGATTTTAACCCTTTCTTCCTTGTTTCCTTGCCAAAAGAAATCTCTCCTCAGTTGATTCATCATCTTCTCTTTGCACTTGGGGATTGGGAATAGAGCCATCATGTAAGTTGGATGGGAATCCATGACTCATTAATGAGTGTCAATCTGCCCCCTAAGGAGAGGTATTGACTCTTCCATCTTGCAAGCCTTTTATCACATCTCTCTAGGATTTCATTCCAAATTTCTTGGGCCTTATTCTTAGCTCCCAAAGGGATTCTTAGATATTTTGTTGGAAGCAGAGCTAACTGACATCCTAGGTTTGCAGCCAGAAGATGCATATCACACCCTAGCTTTTGTGCCAGTTGACATGTAGCCCAGTAATAGCCTCAAAGATGGTCAGTATGGCTCTTAAGTGTCTGATTTGTTCCACTTGTGCATCACAAAAGACAATTGCATCATCTGCATAAAGGAGATGAGTGATTTCCACCCCTCTGTCATTGGAGGCTTGTGCAGCAAAACCCCTTATCCATCCATTTTCCTTTGCCTTTCTAATCGTGCAGTTGAGTCCCTCTATTGCAATGATAAAGAGGAAGGGTGATGAAGGATCACTGTGTCTGTGACTCTTTTTGGAGTTCACAAATTTTATCCAATTCATCCAGTTGGAGCCAAAAATGTCCCTTAAAATTTTGAAAACAAAATCTCAATTGACATGGTCGAAAGCTTTTTCAATGTCCAGTTTACAAAGGATCCCAGGAGTTTGTTGTTTTGTTCTAGAATCAACTAATTCATTTGCCAGCAAAGCTGCATCTAGGATTTGTTTGCCCTTTAGGAAAGCTCATTTGATGTTCATTCACCAATTTCCCCATAACAGTCTGCAACCTCTCAATGTGCATCTTGGAGATGATCTCATAAACTCTACCTATAAGTCTTATTGGCTTGAAATCCTTGAGTTCTTCTGGTCCATGCTTCTTAGGTATCAAGGCTATGAAAAGTAGCATTGCAAGATTTTTCGAAGATCTCAATGTGGTGGAAATTTTGTAAAGTTTGCATCAAATCTTCTTTCAGAGTCTCCCAACAAGGTTTGAAGAAACCCTTGGTGAAACCATCTTGGCATAGGGCCTTGTCTACTGCACATAGCCCAATTGCTTGAAATACTTCTACCTCTGTGAAAGGTCTCTCCATCCATTCTTGTTCAACTTGATTGATCTTAGAACATTCAGAGTAATCAAAAGAAGGTCTCCAACTTTCAGTTTCTGAGTATAGCTTTGTGTAGAATTCAACCATGGCCATTTTAATTTCAACAGCTTCAGTTCCCCTGACTACGAATCTGTCACTAGTGTTATACCTTCTATGGGCTGTTGCCATACTCTGGAATAGTCTGTTGTTTCATCTCCCTGCTTAAGCCATAAGATGTATATTTTTGCCTCCAGCTTTATTCCTCATTCATGGACAATTCCTCCAGTTTCACTAGAATTGTGGATCTTATCATCATCTCTTCTTCACTCAAATCTCTGGTGTCGTGAGTGTGATCAAGATCAGCTAATAATTGAGAATGCTGTTTTCCTGTTAACTAGCTCACCAAAGGTTAAGTTTCTGTTTTAGCATCTTTAACTTGATGCCAAGTCTGTAATCCTTGTACCATGAAATCATTCCACTAGTTTTGGATTAAATCATTAAAATTTTCCCATTCAAGCCACCAATTCTCAAACTTGAAGTAAACATTTTTTTCCCAATTGCCACATTCTAGGATGATGGGGCAGTGATCAGAGACTACTCTTGGCAGTATTTTCTGTCTGATGGCTTTAAAGGACTCTTCCCATTCCATGTAGTTGAGGAATCTATCTAATTTTGCTGCACTATGATGACTTATACCTCTGAACCAGGTGTAATTCCCTCCAATTAGGTGAGGATCATGTAATTCTATGTCTTCAATCCACTTGAAAAAACAACCATATTGTTTGTGATTCTGTTACATCCCCTTCTCTCTATCATAAATCTGTGTGTATTAAAATTTCCACATGTGACCCAAGGCCTCAGACGTAGACTTTTTTTTTTTTTGAGGATAGTAACACTAATCTATATATTCACAGGTAAACTACATCCAAAATATGTAGTTCCCCTTCAAAAGGTATTACAGACCAATCATATTGCCGCCTATCACCTCTATTTCTTACAAATAATCTAAAACATCCAAGATATCTTCTGGTTGGACTAAAATATTCTGTTTACACCAAAAATGAAACAACACTAGACAATTCATCTTGAAGCTCTGAAGTCCATTCTGCTTGTCTTCAAAACACCTCTGATTTCTCTCTTTCCATACAGTCCACCATATGCATGCTGGGACAACCTTCCATCTCTCCTCCTCTGTTGCTCTATTACCATCACTATTCCAACTGTTGAGGACTCCTCTGATGTTCCCTGGCTTTACCCAATTTATTTTCCTCAAGCTGATGAACATCCTCCAAAGCTGTTCTGTCCATTTGCAGTGTAAGAAGAGATGGCATATAGTCTCCACTTGTTCCCCACATAAGAAGCATCTTGAACATAGTTGAAATTTCCTTTTGTTCAAGTTGTCATGTGTTAGTACTTATTCCTTAGAAAAAGCATTCATATCAAAACCAGAAATTCATATGCTCCCAGACAAAAATACTGAGATAGTTCTCTCTCCTACTTCCTAGGAGGGTAGAACCACCATTCCGGTGGCCTCGGCACCGGAAAACTTCCTTCCCTTACCTCAGTTAACACCTTACGTGGTTAACCATCAACCCTTTCTTTCTCTCTCCTCGACTCATATCATGGAAAACAACATAATGTATTTTGCGATGGGATTCAAATCCTTTGACATCTCGAGAAGCTGCGCTCGCGGAGAAAGCTGGTATGACTGGATTGAACGTGGAAGAAATAGGATGAGCATGTCAAGCTTCAGTCAGAACACAATGGAATGGCTGTGCAAGACTCTCAAAGAAGCTTCAAAGGTCAAAGGAAATTCTGTTTGCAGATGGAAACGACAGGAACTATCAACACAACTCTTTTGTCCGATATATTTCGACAATAGGGGGAGATATATAAGTATAATCAGCGTACAGGGTAAAAAGAGAGTAGTATTAATTATCCCAGAAGCAGCATTCAATGTAGGTTGGTGGGATTTGGCTAACAAAATAGAGAAGTTCATTTATTACAAAACCACAAGGATAACCCATAAAACTCCCACATTGGTTGATAAGAAGATTCCTTATGCTGAAACACTCCGAAAAAGTAAATGGACCTCGAGGGGGAATAGTGGCTGCAACTACAAAACAAGATGGAGATATAATCCGTATTGATAGTGACACCAACTTATCTCAGAATGGGACCTTGAGCAGGAGCCTTTATGGTCAGGTTACAACCAATGGGTCTGACGTCCCGACTGTTTCGGAGATTCGCAGATGGGCTAATTTGAACTGGAACCAAACCCATGGTCTGAACATCTATGACATGGGAAAAAATTGCTTCCTTTTTGAGTTTGCCTCCATGGAAGCTGCAGAACATGTACTCAGAGGTAGCTGGTCGTGGAAGAAACAGAGCTTGCAACTCCAATGGTGGACACCAACTGTTGGTGCTATCCAATCTAGAGCATCCATCAAGCAGGCTTGGGTCAGACTGGTAGGTTTATCCCTGCACTTGTGGTCAGACAAGGTCTTTAAGGCAGTTGGGGAATATTGTGGAGGATGGATAAGGATGGAGGAGGAGACACAACTCCGTAATCACCTAAAATGGGCGAGAATTCTAGTGAAGGGTGGGGGAAATAGCATTCCGAAGGAAGTGAGAACCGAATTTGAAGGAATAGGATATATCATCCAAATTTGGAATGAGGTACCGGTGATATTCTATATCGGAGAAGAGAACGAGATTGTCGGATAGGCTGTTGTGGGTAATTTTTTGAACCAGCGGACAATACTGGGCTCTGAAACACCTTTTCCTGCACTGGAAACAGCTGTACAGACAGAGGAGCATGTGGGCTGCTCAAATCTTTTTGAAAAGCAAATCCAAACACGTGACTGGACACGTGAATACCCTTTTAAAAATTCAAAAAAGGTCAAACAAGATTTGGGCTTGGACCCGCTGGCCCATTCCAGCAGAAGTTATTTTAAAACAAGTGGGCCCAAGGCAAAAAAGATCTCAGACCCGTTCTAAATTGAGATTGAAGCAAACAAAATAACACCAAGGGTGATAGAGGTTGAATTAGTACTCAATCCAGGGGCCTTTGATGAGGCATGCAATGATCGGGATGCGACAGAAGAGCAAGTTGATGATGATGCGATATCTATTATCCATACGGAGAACAAAGAAAATATGGAGATACGCACATGGGGCTATTTACAATTGGAAGAGAAAGAGGAGGGGAACGACATAGTTGACGATATTCTACCTCTCAATTCAACAGAAGACAAAGGCATAATGGACCCCGAAAACATGATCCCCATTTGGGTCCAGCAGAACATAATCAAATTAAGTAAGGAATTTGGAGTTCACTTTCAAGGTTGTGAGGAGGTAGCCTTGAACCTATTCATGAAAATCCATTGCAAAAGACAAGTAACAAAAGAGGCTCCAGGTGCAATAGTGCCAGTGACTTCAAAAGAAAAGATTCCAAAGGAGCTTAAAAATCTGGAACCAAGCAGCAATTTCATTAGTTTTGGAACAAGAAGCAGAGGGGCATGTTTCATGAATAATCTTAATGAAGGTTAACATTGTGTCATGGAATGTGAGAGGCCTCACTGATCCTAGGAAGAGGCTATTGATTAAGAACATGTTACATATATGTAGAGCAGATGTATACTGTTTTCAAGAATCTAAATTAAGAGGTGACATAAGGGAGACAATCAAAGATCTATAGGCCAACAGGAGGGTGAAATTCGCACAGTTGGAAGCTAGAGGCACTAAAGGAGGCATTATCATTCTATGGGACAACAGTATATGGGAGGGAGAAGTTTGCGAGGTGGGGGCTTATTGCATTACTGTTAGATTCCTGGGCAAAACGCAGGATTTTAGCTGGCACTTCTCAGGCGTTTATGCTCCAAACAACAGAGAGGAAAGGGAAGAGGTATGGTGGGAGCTGGGAGCAGTAAGGAGCCTATTTGATGGCCCTTGGGTGATGGCTGGGGACTTTAATGTTGTAAGGTTTCCCTTCTGGGAAGAAGAATTGCATCAGAATCACTCAAGCCATGGAGGATTTCTCTGACTTTATTGAGGATATGGAACTAGAAGATCGACCTCTCATAGGGGGCAGCTTTACATGGAGAAAAAGAGACAACTACGATACAACAGCAAGACTGGATAGGTTCCTATTCTCAGAAGAATGGGAAGTATCCTTCAGGAAAATCAAGCAAACTATTATGCCTAGAGTCACTTCTGATCATAATCCTCTACTACTAGAATGTGGAGACTGGGAGAGGTCATTGTCCTATTTTAAATTCGAAAATTGGTGGTTTAATGAGAGAATTAAGGGGTGGTGGGATTCTGAAATTTTTATAGGAAGACCAGACTACATTCTAGCCTGCAAGTTGAAATCCCTCAAAGTGAAGTTGAAAGAATGGAGCGGAACTGTTCAAGGCAATCTAGGTCTTCAGAAACAGAACATTTTAAACCAGCTTTATGATATAGATGTGATCCAGGCTCATGGATGCTTGTCTGATGATGAGTCATTTCTGAGAGCTGTTCTGACAGTAGAGTTTGAGGAGGTGGCAAAAAAGGAGGAAGTGGCATGGAGGCAAAGATCCAGGGCTATATGGTTGAAAGAGGGGGATAAAAATACAAAATTCTTCCACAGAACAGCTAACTGCCGCAAGAGATACAACACCATTGATAGTCTTCTGATCAATAGAGCTAATGTATCTGAACCACTTGATAAGGGAGAAGATCATAGGTTTCTACCAAAACCTCTACAAAGAGAATGAACACTGGAGACCTCAGATCAGCCCTAGTGATCAAGCTATTTTTAATGAAGAAGATAATTTAATGTTGCAAAGTCAGTTTGGAGAACAAGAGATCAAAGAATGTGTGTTTGCTTGTGTAGGAGATAAGGCTCCTGGCCCAGATGGTTTTACTATGGCATTTTTCATACACTGTTGGGAGGTGGTGAAGACGGATGTGATTGCAACCATTCAGAACTTCCATAGTCAAGGCTACTTTGAAAAAAGCTTTAATGCTACTTTCATAGCTTTGATCCCTAAAAAAATGGGTGCATCAGAATTGAAGGATTTCAGGCTACCTGATCGGCAATGTCTATAAGATCATATCCAAGCTACTAACAAAAAGACTTAAGAAAGTGATGTCCAAGCTGGTGGATAAACATCAAATGGCCTTCATTAAGGGTAGGCAGATCATGGATGCCATACTTATTGCTAATGAATGTGTGGATGTGAGGAATTTTAATAAAGTCCCTGGGGTCCTATGTAAGTTGGAAATAGAAAAGGCATATGATCACCTCAATTGAAACTTTCTGTGGAATACACTTGTGAGGATGGGTTTTGGAAATAGGTGGATAAAGTGGTTAAAATACTGTGCGAGTGCAGTAAAATTCTCAATATTAATTAATGGTACCCCCTCTGGCTTTTTCCATTCTGAAAGAGGACTAAGGCAGGGGGATCCCATTTCCCCCTTCCTCTTTATACTGGCTATGGGTGTATTGAGTGATATGTTGAAAACAGCACAGTCAAATAACAGGATCAAGGGGTTCGGGATGAATGACAGTGACATTCTGGGCTTAAATATCTCCCATCTGCAGTATGCCGATGACACCTTAGTGTTCTGTGGGGCAGAGAAAGAGCAACTGAAGTATCTAGGGGTCATTTTTATTTTGTTTGAAGTTGTCTCTGGATTGCACATAAACTGGGGCAAAAGTTTTGTCTACCCAGTGAATGAAGTTCCAGACATCAACAGTCTGGTTGATATTCTAGGAAGTAAAGTGGGAGAACTGCCTACTACCTACCTAGGGATGCCTCTCGGTGCAATGAGTAAGTCAAGGAACATATGGAATGCAGTGGTGGAAAAGTGTGAAAAAAAGTTGGTAAATTGGAGAAGCCAATACCTATCTTTGGATGGAAGACTGATCCTAATCAATAGTGTGCTTGATGCTATGCCAACTTATATGATGTCTTTATTTCCTTTGCCAAGGAATGTCTTAGAGAAGCTAGACTCCATCCGGAGGAATTTTTTATGGCAAGGAAATGGAGAGGGGGAAAAGAAGTATCACTTGGTGAAATGGGATGTTGTGACCAACAATAAAAAAGAAGGGGGAATGGGCATAAAGAACCTCAAAGTACAGAATCAAAGTCTCTTATTGAAGTGACTATGGAGGTTTGTCTCAGGGGAACAAGGTTTGTGGAAAGATGCTATAACTTCCAGATACACAATGGAAGGCTTATGGATCAGTAAGCAAGTTAGAAGCCCTTATGGGGTAGGTCTATGGAGAACAATCTGGAATCAGTGGCCTAAAATGTGGGGAAACTCAAGAATTGTAATAGGAAATGGAAGGAGGACATCATTCTGGAATGATGTGTGGGTTGGTTGATACCCCTTAAAACAGTTGTACCCAGTGATCTATAATTTGAACCAACAGAAAGAGGCAACAGTAGCAGATGTCAGGGACAACCAAGGATGGAACCTCTCTTTCAAGAGAATGTTGAATGACTGGGAGATTGACAGCCTAACAGATTTCTACAATACTTTGGAGCAGGCCATTAACTTTCAACCTAATGAAGATAATCTACACTGGTTGAGGGCCAATAATGGGAAATTCACAGTAAAATCAGCTTACAGACACCTCGATAGGCCAGCTGCAATGCTCTTACCATGGCCTTGGAAGATGATATGGAAAGTTAAAGTACCTCACAAAGTGGCTTGTTTCACCTGGTTAGTAGCCAGGCAAGCAGTACTAACTCAGGACAATTTAATGAAAAGGCGAAGACAATTATGTTCCAGGTGTTTTTTTGTGAAAGAGAAATAGAGACAACAAACCATCTCTTCATCCATTGTAGAGTGACAGAAACTGTGGCAGGTTTTTTTTAACTTGAGGGGTATCAGTTGGTCCATGCCAAGGCATGCCTCTGAAGCTCTAACATGCGGGAATAGAGAAGAAAATATGTCCGGCCACAAAGAGAGATGGAAGATTGTCCCTGTTTGCATCTGGTGGACTATATGGAGGGAAAGGAACCAAAGATGTTTTGAAAACAAGAGCATCCCTTTCCAAAGTCTGAAGTTGAATTGTCTTATAACCTTTTATTTTTGGTGTAACTATGTACTCCCCAAAAAGGTGGAGGATATTACTCAGTTTATATATAGTTTAGAAGGGATATAGGTGATAGATTTCTTTGTTTTGCTTACTGTAAACTCCCGATGTAACTACTGCTAAAATACACTATTGGTGTATTTTGTCTATAAAACGTTAACTTTCTAAAAAAAGTACTTATTCCTTAGCTAGTAGCCATATGAAGCAGTTCACTTTGTATGGGATCTTGGTCTTCCATATCATATTCCATGGCCAATTTTCCTCCCTATGATTTGATCTATTCAGTTCTCTGTAAGCTGAGTTGAGAGAGAATTTACCTTCCCTTTCTTTCTTCCATACTATGGTATCCCTTTCTTCAGATAGATTGTTGAAGCTGGCCATAATGGTGTAAACAGTTGCTACTCTACCCACTTCCCAATCATTCAGGTTTCTCCTCAAGTTTAGGTTCCATCCTTGTCCGGTCCACATCTCTGCAATTGTGGCTTGTTGAAGAATACAAAGGTTGTGGAGAATACAAAGAAATCTTTTGTCCATTACCTACTTTGTAGTTAATTCTTCTCTTCAACAGAGGCCATAAATTTCTGATAGCTCTCCAAACTGTGCAACTGTATGGTATGGAAACCATGTTTGTTGTCCAGTAATCTTCCATCCCATATTTGGCAGTAATGACTTCCTTCCATAGCGCAATTTCTTTCCAGCAACTCTTCTTTGGACTATATGGAGGGAGAGATATAAAAGTGCATTTGAGGGGCTTGAGAATGATTTTTATATATTGGAGGAATAACTTGCTGTCTCTATTTTCCTTTTGGTGCACCGTGAGATCGAAATAATATTATTTACTTGATCAAAATAATGATGTTTGGTTAAAACAAACTTATGATGGTTGACTGTCCTTGCATTTTTATGAGAAAATTATTGAGTACGGAAATTTAGAAAGAAAGCTCGAATACAAAAACTACGTCTTAATCCCCAACAAGTTGAGCTGGCTATATGTGAATCATCACTGATATGTTTTCCATTTAAATTTATTTCAGGCCAACATTATACAGATTAATACGATAAAAAAGTATGAGACGTTCTCTATTTTGTACTGGTATAAATATTTCTAATAGGGCTAAAAGACTTAGAAAGCATAGGACCTAAAGTAACTAACATGACTAAAACATATTCCCAACTAATTGGCATCTCTTGTATAGATCTTTTTCTTTCAGTATGCCCTATTACTAGGTCTGTAAGAATTGAAGAAATTATAGGCCTTTGAGACAAAGAAAGTTCGAATAACTCAACTTAGCTTCAATTTCATTAAATTTTTTTTGCCATTTCTGAAACACAAGAATTGGAGCTGCCTTTTTGATAATTTCCCAACATTTCTTTCTAGAGTCCCTTTCAGTTACACCAGCAACATTAGTGCTATCAAAATGTAGGACATCCCTCTCAATTGGTCCACATCAATCTCATTGTAGAATGTCCTTGTAGAGTATCCTTACCTGTTTGATTTTTCATGGTTTTGTCTTCTATATATATCTAATTTTTTTTTGATAATCATGGTGTCCGGGCCAGCTTGCATGCACTTCGACTAATTTCATGGGGTACCGGGTAACGCTGTCCCCCAAGGGTTGGACAGATGAGAAGAAATCACTTGATTTTTGCCTCTGCTGGGATTATCTTTAATGATTTATGCTTATCATTATCCAGTGCTCCTGCCACTGTTTACCTAGTTATTAGCCAAAAAGATAATAATAAAAGAAGAAGGTTACTGATAAGATGCTCTTTAAATAAATGAGGCTCTCGTTATAGCTTTATAAAAAGAAGAAAAAGAAATCAATTGTAGATGCTAGTTCATTAATAGCATGCTGAAGTATATGATCACATTAGAAGCTGGAATCCCATGTGCTTTCTGTGTTAATGCTAAGTCTGATTAACATAGTTTGTTTTCTATATCAAGTCGAATCGTTCTTCTTATTAGTTCCCTTATTATCATTATTATTTTGGCATGAATAACTTCATATCTTTTAAGCTGGAGTCTGGGCCAAGAAGATTTTATTCATTCTTTTCTTTCATGACATTGAACTGCTATGGATTAATGTAGATGAAGTGAAATTCAGTATGTGAAGACAACATTGTATATGCTTAACCTTTCACTCATTTTTCTTTTCTTGAAGCGAAACCTACATTGCCGACAAACTTTGAGGAAAATACTTGGGCAACTCTAAAGTCAGCTATTAGTGCGATATTCTTGAAGCAGCCTGATCCATGTGACTTAGAAAAGCTTTATCAGGTGCATGTTGCGGCATTGCTTTCTAATAGTGTTGCTTATAAAAGTGTGCTGATTGAGTTTTCTGTTTTTGATAGGCTGTGAATGACCTTTGTCTGCACAAAATGGGTGGAAATCTATATCAACGAATTGAAAAAGAGTGTGAATCACACATAGCTGCAGCGCTACGTTCTTTAGTTGGCCAAAGTGAAGATCTTGTAGTTTTCTTGTCGCTTGTTGAGAGGTGTTGGCAGGATTTTTGTGATCAGATGTTGATGATTCGTGGAATAGCTTTGTATCTTGATAGAACATATGTGAAACAAACCCCAAATGTGCGTTCACTGTGGGATATGGGCTTGCAGCTTTTCCGCAAACATCTCTCTCTTGCCTCAGAAGTAGAACACAAAACTGTTTTTGGCCTCCTACAGATGATTGAGACCGAAAGGTTAAGAAATTTTTATGGTTGAATTTAATGATCTTGCGATTTGTGGGTTCATCTTGATTGTTTATATATGTGTTTCTATTGGATGTCTGGTTGCATTTTGCTTTGCTTAACTAGGTCAAGTGACTACTCCTACTACCTAAAGTATTAGAAGAATGAGATCTTAAGTGCATATTATCTATTAGAAAAAGAAATAGGTTCTTTTGCAGAGGTAGGGAATGAGAAGTGTTTGACCTGACATGCATCAAATGTTGCTTTGCCTCTTCAATGCCATGTTTGACAGCATCAGAGTCTCTCTTTCATTTGGGGGAGAATGAAAAGAAGATAGCTAAAGCTTAGGTTTTTTTTCTTCTCGGTATCTTTTGGAGGAGCTATGTTGTATGAGGTGGAGAGTTCGCGGATCAAGAACTCGCACATCCAGAAAATGAGTGTAGCAAAAATGAGGATGTTGAGATGGATGTGTAGCATACTAAGCGAGATAGGATTAGGAACGAAGATATTTGGGATAAGGCAAGATTAGCCTTCGTGGTGGACAAGGTGAGATTGAAATGGCTCAGACATGTGAAGAGAAGCTGCAAAATGTCCCAGCGAGGAGATATGAGAAGTTGACGATTGTGGGTCTGAGGAGAGGTAGAGGTAGACCGAAGAAGTATTGGCGAGAGGTGATTAGATGGGACATGACACACCTATAGCTTACTGAGGACATAACCCTAGATAGGAGGATATGAAGGTCGAGGATTAGGATAAAACGTCAGTAGGAAGTGGAGAGTTGTCTAGTTTCCCTTATCAGTATTATTATTATTATTACTTCTTCTACTATCTTGTTCTTCGCTCTTATTATTACTTGTTGTTTCCTTTGTTTTGGTTATCATATTATTTTGTTTTGTTATTGTTCTTTTCTCCATTATTTTCTGCATGGCTACTTCATTGGTGTATTCTAAGTTGCTTGGACTCTCCAAAAATGTTGCCGCACCCGTGTCGGATTCTTTAAAAATACACTGTTTTTGGAGGATCCGACACACACCCGTCGAAATTTTTGAAGAGTCCGAGCAACATAAGGTGTATTTCCTTTTCTTACTGTTTTGATATGCTTTACTTGAGTTGAGGGCTATCGAACAGCCTCTTTACCTTCACGATATAGAGGTAAGGCTGCGTACGCACCACCCTCCCCAGGCCCCACTTGTGGGATCACAATGGGTATGTTTTTTGTTGTTTGGGTTTGTGGTCTATTCGAGAAGATAATGTGTTTTTATAATTTCAGACTTCTGGTATATTTCATTCTGGTTTTGTTTTTACAGATTAGGTGAGGCAGTTGATCGAACTCTGCTTAACCATCTTTTGAAGATGTTCACTGCCTTGGGGATTTATGCTGAAAGTTTTGAAAAGCCATTTCTTGAGCGTACTTCTGAGTTTTATGCTGCTGAAGGTGTCAAATACATGCAGCAGTCAGATGTTCCAGATTACTTGAAGCACGTGGAGGTGTGCTTCTCCACTCCTTGTACCCTGATGTTTTTAGCTACAAATGTTAATAATGGATTTGTTTCCGTCTCTTTTGTTAATAATACCCTCTCCATCCATAATATCACCTTGTACTCCCTCTGTGTTGGGTGGCAAATGGGCAGTTTGGGCCAAAGTTGGGCTGGTCAAGATGGGCTGAATGAATAGATGGGCCAATGCCCAATATTGCCCAAAGCTTGCTTGGGTTAAGATTGTCTGGGTCAAGATGGGTCATAACTCCCCATTTTGACTAGAATTTATTGTTTCTTTTTAGAGATATTAGTAATTTTTTTTAACCAAATAGCCACAAGCAAGTCATCATAAATGTTATATTATAAAATTTTATAAATTTATCTATTTGTACAACCATGAGCTTCAAAAATGTAATTTTTTTAGCCAATTAAGGATTATCTTATCTATGCAGATCACAGATTCATGCTAATATATTTTTTTTTTTTGAAACTGGTAACATGTAATCATTAGCATTAAGGGTATGCTAGCCACCTCCAAAAGTGTGATTACATAGATAGCTAATTACAACAAACCTAGGAAATCCACTATCTGCATTTCATCTACTATACGTTGCTCTTTACACCGAAAACATAAAGTAGAAATACATTTTCCTTTGATCTTCTGAGTGGAGTTTGATCTGCCTTTGAAGATTCTCTCATTCCTTTCCTTCCATATAGTCCACCATATGCAAGCTGGGACCGTTTTTCACCATCTCTTTTGGCTTTTACTCCCTCCCCTTCTGATCCAGCAACTCCATAGATCAGCTTTGTGCTCTACCATTGTCCAGCTTTCCCCAGCCAAGGTGATGAATAAGGAACAGACCTGGGAGGTTACTTTATAGTTGAGGAAAAGGTGGCTGTTTGTTTCAATAGCTTTCATACAAAGAGGGAATATGGAAGCTAAGTTAGATTTCCTTTTCTGTAAAGCTTCATGGGTAAGACATGCTTTCCTTGCTACCCACCAGGAGAAACATTTCACCTTATTAGGTGCCATGCTTCTCCAAATAGCTTTCTAGGGACTTTCTGTCTCTTCCTGTCAGCTTTGAAAGGCCCCTCCTGTAGACTCTGTGGACTGAAAATTTTCCATCTGTGTTGCGACTCCATCTGATGATATCAGGGTCATTGGTAGTCCCTGTGAAGGTTCCTATTCTACCAAGTAGAGCAACCGCTCTCTCATCCTCCCAATCATTCAAAAACTTCCTGGAAATTAGGTTCCACCTGGAGTTGTCCAGGTATCTTCTATTGTGCTATTTTGGTTGGTGCTGATGTTGAAGAGGGTGGGGTAGGTAATGCCCTTCCCAAGGTTGGTCCATGTGAGAAATATTGTAAAAGAATATTATTGAGTTGTGTATCAACATTATTACACAAAGACCCTATTTATAGACATTATAATACAATCCCTTACCAAGTAGGATATTATATACTATTCCTATTCTTATTCTTAGTAGGATTGCGTACACCTATTCATATTCTAACACTCCCCTCAAGCTGGTGCATACAAATCATATGTACGTAGCTTGTTACAAATGTAATTAATACGAGGACCGATGATGGACTTGGTGAAGATATCTGCAAGTTGATCCTTGACTTCACAAATTTTGTAACAATATATCCTGAGAGTATCTTTTCTCTATCAAAGTGACAATCAATCTCAATGTGCTTAGTCCTCTCATGAAACACTGTATTTGATGTGATATGAAGGGCCTCTTGATTATCACATACAAGTTCCATATGACCGGTTTCTCCAAGTTTTAGTGCTCTCAGCAACTACTTGATCCAAACTAGCTCACAAGTTGCTACAACCATTGCTCGATATTCTGCTTCTGCACTAGAACGAGCAACCACAATTTGTTTCCTACTCTTCCATGACACCAAATTACCTCCTACTAAAACACAATATCTAGATGTAGAACGTTTATCAGAGGGTGATCCTGCTCATGGCCTTGATCCTCAAAGAGTAGTCCTTTACCGGGAGCTGACTTTATATATTGAAGAATATGAATAACTGCATCCCAATGACTATCACAAGGGGAAGTTTCCCCATAGACTGACTTACAACACTCACAAGAAAAGAGATGTCAGGTCTAGTCATTGTGAGATAAACTGACTTATAACACTCGCAAGAAAAGAGATGTCAGGTCTAGTCATTGTGACATAATTCTACTTTCCAACCAACCGTCTATACCTTTTAGGATTACTGAGTGCCCCCCTCCCCCAGTCTTGGAAGGAGGTTAACATTCGGATCCATAGGAGTATCAATTTTGGCGGTCTCCAACATATCCTTTATGCTAAGGAAACATTACCAATTTCAAAAAAAAAAAAAAGCTACCTTCATTTCTAGAATAATGAAGGTTTTGAAGTATAACGGTAAAGCCTTCTAATTGTTTATCTAATTCAGACCTCTACTTTATAACCTTTTAAAATTAATATATTTAGATAATAAAAATACTACGTAATACTATAAAAGTACTTAGAAATTGTATCTTTTTTATATTTAAAAATACATAAATAACGTATTAAAAAGCTACTGTAAAGGAAAAGTATCATATAAAATAAAATAAAAAGTATTAAGAACACATAATGACATAAAAAGTTATTTTGAGGAAGCTTATGACATTGAACTTTAACATTTTTTTGATGAAGTAAGATGTTGTATTAGAAAGGCATCAAGAAGATGCAAATTACATATACCATCAAAACATCTGAGATTCCTTTCCTTCCAAATACACCAAAAAATACATGATGGAATCATCGGCCAGGTCTTCTTGATGGGGCTATCAACTTCTCTAAGACTCCAACTTCCAACTACTTCTTTGACACTTTGCGGGAGAATCCAGTTGATACCAGCAATTGAAATAAACATATTCCAAAGAGCTCCTGCCACTGGACAGTGCAGCAATTGAACTTAACATCTTAGAAATATGTTTAGGAAGGTCAACTTTGAAGTATTTTATTAATTTTCTTATTTGAGTGAACTTTGGTTACAAAAGAATCAAATTATTGGGGTTAAATGTTGGATACTGATGAGTTGAGTTTGGGCTGCTTCATAGGTGACTTTGCGCTTGCTTTTGTCATGGGTTAAGATGGGTTGTGCCCGAACTTAGCCCATTTGTAATATAGCCCATTCCGAATCCATTAAAACTTGGTTGGGTTTTGGCTGGTGAAATGAGTTTGGGCTGAATTGGCCACCCCACTCTGTGCCAATTTATATGGTGTAATTGACGAGTCATGAAGTTTAAGAAACAAAGACTTTTGAAACTTGTTCTCTTAAATATGCTATAAACATTTGTGTGGTTATAAAAGCTTGTCATTGAGGGTAAAACGGAAATTCAAGTTAGATTGTTTCCCAATTTAGGAAGTTCTTTTTTTGTTTCTGGAACATACTTATACGTAAGTAACCATTCGATTATAATTATTTTCACTAGATATTCTTCGACCATGATTTGCTCAAATGACACTTGCACTTTTGGCTTTTTAATTTGTGGTTATTTTGTGTGTTTTTGTTTTTTGTAATTTTTAAATGTATAAATCTTGTATGGGATAATAAGTGAATTAATTTCCAAAATCAAACTCGAAACTGGTTAATTGACCTTCATAATCCCTTGTTTTGTCAACAGCTAAAGTTTTTTCTTCACTGCAGGTAAGGTTACATGAAGAACATGACAGGTGCTTACTCTACCTGGATGCAAGTACAAGAAAACCACTGATAGCAACTGCAGAGAGGCAACTTTTAGAACGACACATATCTGCAATTCTTGATAAGGTGTTTATTCTGGGATACCTTATCTATTTATTTCTTGCCGGTGGATTTACAAAGTGTTTTCTTTTTAAATTGTATCCTTCAACTATCTCTCCAGGGTTTCACAGTGTTGATGGATGGTAATCGTATTGAAGATCTCCAAAGGATGTATATGCTATTTTGCAGGGTCAATGATCTCGAATCTTTAAGGCAAGCCCTTAGCTCATATATCCGAAGAACTGGTCAGAGCATTGTGCTAGATGAAGAGAAAGACAAAGATATGGTACCCAGCCTCTTGGAATTTAAGGCATCTCTTGATACAATATGGGAAGAAAGCTTTTCTAAGAATGAAGCTTTTAGTAACACTATCAAGGATGCATTTGAGCATCTCATAAACATCCGCCAGGTATAGTTACTAATCACTAGGAGTCTGCTTTATATATGGATTGATGATATGGTCAGGTATCATTTTTGTAATAGTAGATTAGAAATCATCATATTTGATTAGTCTAGATTATAAACTGAGAGGAGGCCGTTTGAAATGGTTTGAATTATTAATCCTTTCTAGTGTGTAGCATGCAAGACCGGTAAGTTAAGTTCACCTAAGTGGTTGGTCCGCTAAATAAGTGAATATCACCACGCAACTTGGTCTGTCTACAGGTGAATGCGTTACTAATCCTTACCCTTATTCCAAATTAACTATTTCCGGACAAGGTCAAGCTATTAGATGAGGGTTGACAAGTAAGAATAAGACGAGTTCTAACATTGACCACCGTTAAAAAGCAATCAAAGCGAAGGTAAAAACAATACATGCATGCACACTTTGTAAGGTTTACTAAGTATTAGGTCTACTTCGTTAATCTTCCATGGTTCCCACAACCCTAGTTGTGGATTTAGCTACTCATGCTTGTATGATAATGATCAGTGATAAATAAATTATGCATAACCATACATTTACTAGATGAATAGTAGAAATCCGGAATCTTGAATTGAAATTCAAAGTCAGAAACCCAAATTCAAGGTGTAATTGTGCTCCAAAAGTCTAGAATAAAAAACAAAAGAGTTGTTTACTTCTATTTCCTGTACCAAAGCGTTCATAATAATGCAAAAGAAAACCTAGGAAAAGTATTTATAGACATCAAAAACTTATCCAAATAAAATCAGGAAAACTGGGTTCAACTTCTATGGACCCATTTACGGGTCGTGGTCTCTTCTATGGCTCGTGGAACCTCTCTCATAGATAGCAGTCAAGGCATAGTCTCAGGACTTCTCCACGAACATGATCTATGGCCTGTGGAAGCTTTTACTCCTCGTGCTTTCCCTTCGTAGAACTCAGGCTTTTTAATGCACTCTCAGCATCTTGACTACGATCAGCTTCTATGGCTCGTAGATACTAGTACGGCTCGTACTGATCACTGGTACAACTCAGGGTCTTTTCCCATCTTTCAAAACTTTTTCTATGATCCAAGTCTACGACTCGTGGATGCAATTACGAACCATACTGCAAACTCGTACATTTCAGACCCTTTTTCACCAATCTTTGAACCTCCATCTACGGACGCATCTACGGCTCGTAGACAACTCTCATAATTCCCAAAAAATTGCCTGTACAGTTCCTACACTTGCACTTGGTTCCCGAATCCTGTTTTCCTGTAAAACAACTACAAAACACATCAAATCTACTAAAATGTTATAGAGAACTTACACAAATTCTAAGTTTGAAGCATCAAAAGTGCCGTAAATCCACGGCACATCACTAGATATCCTTCTGAGAGAGAAAATTGTAGCAGAATCACTGGGGCAATGGCAGAATTCTCAGAATGGATCAATGACATGGAACTGATTGATCCTCCTTTATTGGAGGATATTTCACTTGCCGAAGGGGAGATAGTCATAGGAGAGCATCCAGAAATGATCATTTGTTTCTAAATTGTGAAGTGACAGCCCAATTATTGTCACATTTCTTCAGCCTCACAAGTAATAACTGGACTATGCCAGAACATACATTAGATCTTCTTAGTTGTCGGATCAGGAGAGGGGGTAGAAAGTCCCATAAGAGATGGTGGAGAGCAGTTCCTTCATGTATTTGGTGGACAATATGGAAGGAATGAGATGGGAGGTGCTTTGAGGGCTCTACTACTGTAGAAGACTAAATGGAATTGCATTGTAAATTTTAATTTTCGGTGTTAACTAGCAAATGTAGAGGATGAAGTTCAATTGGTAGATTTTTTAGGCTCTTTGTAATTTTCCTTGGTTATAACTATTTGTTGATAACTTTTTGGAGGTATCCACCACAGCCTTAATGCTGAGGAATACGAGTTACCAGCTTTCAAAAAAAGTAAATGAGATGTTTAAAAAACTTAATTATTGACATTGCACACTAGATTTCATATACGTGAGTTTTAATTTTGTACTATATGGAATTATTCTCCTTAAATTAAGTAGAGAATTCCACAATATTTTTTGAGGATAAACATTATAAATAAAAGAATTCCACAATATTACAGATCATGTTGCAACGTTCAGCTCTCTGAATACAAGTAATCTGTGTATAAGTCAATCTGGAGACAATCTATATTAGTTTTTCTTTATTCTTAACACGTTCCTTGAACTCATAGTGGGTTAGCATACTAAATCTTAAAGAAAATCTAATTGGAAATTGCCATCCAAATATCATCAGAAAAAATATTTTCGATAAAATGGAAGAAATGATAAACACTGTCATGAAAACAAGCTTCAAGGAGAGGAGCTGTGCCAGCCATGGAAAGAGGAGCTACTTCGGCTTCCTGAGAGGAGCTGCATTGGTCGTCGGAACGAGTCGGTGCCGAATGTGAGAGAGAAGTGATGTTGGATGTTAGGGAGAGGGAGTGTTATCGGCATCGGCAGTCAAAAGGAGCAGCACCAATCGCGAGAAAGGAAGCGGTGCCAACAGTGGAAAGAAAAAGCTGCGTTGGCTTCTGCCTTCTGTAAGGAGGAGCAGCATCGGCTGTTGGAAGGATGAATAATGCTGGAGGAAGGTAGAGAAAGAAAAGGAGGAATCATTGGTTGGCAGGCAACTTTAAGCAGAGCTATCTGAATCTGTACCAAGATCATAAAGACGTACAATGCAAAAAATAGAAGTGAAAAAGAAATTTTTTGAGGACTTGATTATTGACATTCACAATAGGGTATGTGAGTGTATCCTTCATGGCTTGTCTGGCATGATAAGGTTATAGTTATGGTGTGGACAGATAACGAGCCACCAAAGCCCCTCTTGATTGGAAGAAGAAAATTGCGGCCACTGGAAATTCTTTGTTAACACTTCTCCGTGAGAACATGTGCATGGTCAGCCAGTTTTTTTCTTCAAAACTGCGGTGTTCAGGCCAGCTTATACACACCTGGACTAGTTCGTTAAGGTACCTGCTGCTTCTCACTGGCACAAGTACTGGGTAACTCTATCCATCAAGGCTTGAACAGATGGGAAGGAATCACCTAGTGTTTTTTCCTTTACTAGGATTTAAACCTGAGACCTCATGGTTTTCAACTCATTTCATTAATCACTAGGCCACATCTTTGGGTGCAGTCAACTAGTTATTTATACTGCAAACTCATGCTCGCCTTATACTTGCCTAAAAGTTGATTATTCAACTTCCTGTGTTTTCTGTAACTTTTCTTCATGTCATGTACTGGTTTGCACAAAATCATTCGAGGAGTTTGTAAAAGTCTAGATCGTCATACTAGGCACTGCTATCTCAGGTAGAAGTTTTGCTCGTTACACAGGTTTCACTTCCTTATGAGTATTGTTTCTACGGCCTTTCTCTTGGTAGCCGACAGGCTGATTGCATCTGATGATCTAATACAATTTCACTTTAGAAGCATTAAAGCTTTCTTATTTAGTGTAATATTTACTTAGTTCTCAAAACTGATAGGATTTGCTTTGTAATAGAATCGACCGGCCGAGCTGATTGCTAAGTTTTTGGACGAGAAGCTTCGTGCTGGGAATAAAGGTACATCAGAGGAGGAATTGGAGGGGACATTAGATAAAGTCCTGGTTTTGTTCAGGTTTATACAGGTATGAGAACACAATAGCAGTAACCTGAGAACTTATGCAATCTATAGCTGGATAAGTCTATTTCTGTTGTTCAAAGGATAGATCAGTGTATGTTTTATTACCTGAAAGTATGCTAAGAGTTTGTTTGATCCTTCATCTTTGTGCAGGGTAAGGATGTATTTGAAGCATTCTACAAGAAAGATCTTGCGAAAAGACTATTGTTGGGTAAGAGTGCTTCAATTGATGCTGAAAAGTCCATGATTTCTAAGGTCTGTCTTTAATGTTAACTTTCACTGTTTCTGCTTTTCTTTGGTACCATCTGCTGAATTTTACCATTATTGTTACAGTTGAAGACCGAGTGTGGCAGCCAGTTCACTAACAAGTTGGAAGGAATGTTCAAGGTATGTTCAGCTATGCACACGCTTATTCAACCAAATAGCAAATATATGGAACTTTTTGTTCAGCGTCTTGAGATTGGAGTTTGGATATACTGTTGTATCAGTCATGGAATAATTTGCAAACAGGTTAAACATTTCCTGGATGATGTTATCTACCAACATCAGTTTCGAACTTTCTGCTCTAGCACAAAGTGGTTTCACTGAACATCAGATGAACTTGTTAGTTTTTCTGTTGTGTAATTGACAGATCATGATGGCCTTGGATGTACCTGTGTCGGCATTATCCTCTCTCCATTTCATCTCCATAGCCCAACACCACTGGTCCCCTGCTATTTTTCTGTGTACAATACTGTATCTAGGATATTTTGACTGATATCTAAAATGGTTATAAGAAAATAAATCAATAGGCTCTAACATTTGTGAAAGATACCTGCACCGTCCGAAAATCTCTTCTAAGGGAGAAATTATGTTGGGATACATATGGATTCCCGTGATTAGGCCTTACCTAATCCAGTATGTATATTTATAAAATGATATGGATTACATGGAGGACATAGACCTTAGCCTCCAAAGGACAAAGTACAATGATGTAAACTATAATACATTTTATTTGCATCAAGAACGCAGTCTATACAATGGCTGGTTCTTTCTTTACAGGAGAAACAAAAAAATACAGTGTGCACAAAGCTAAATAGGTTAACTTAGTGCCACAAGAAAGACCCAATGTATTAGTCATTAGTAAAAACATTCTTCCCAACCTTAAATCTGATATTTGGTCTTCCATCCTGCTCTTGCTTCAGTGAAGATCTGGCTTGCTTTGGCAAAGAAAGATCTTCAGTGAAGACAACGTGTTGTCTGTCTGTAACACCCAAATTGGCCATCTGATCTGTAATGCCATTTCCTTCCCTGAAGATGTGAAAAAAAATAAAAAGAATTCTCTATGCATCAAGGACCAAATTTGAATAATGTTATGGATCTGCCACGGAACATTATTCTTCCTATTGATTATATCAACCATTAGCGTAGAATCAGACTCAACAATAGTCTTATGGAAACCATTGTCAATACACATGCTCATTCCTTGTAAAATAGCCTTAGCTGCCACATTATTACTGCAAATACCATAGGATGAAGCAAAGGCCATTATCATATGGCCAACATGATTTCTAATAATTCCACCACTACCTGCAACTCCAGTATTACCTTTACTGCATCCATCCACATTCAATTCACCATGACTCTGGAATAGACCATCTCACCATTACGCTTTGCACATGCCCGGTAGACATATGTACATTCTCAAACCTAGCTTTGCACCTGCTTTTCCAGATCTCCCCACAAATGCATGTTGGAAGCCAGTGAAGTAGAACTTTATGCACCTCATTCATAGGCTTAAGGAGCCACCACTATCACTGCTACCAAACAGATGTTAGCACATCTCTCTCTGGTAGTTTTTGCAACAATTTCATATAGAAGAGATCTAGACCCCACACTTTTGAACACCTTCATCAGTGGAAACTTGGTTCTTCTGAACTCTCCGCACATGGAAAGAAATTTTGAAAGGCATTTTCGTATGCCACAGAGCTTTGCCAGGAAGTGTTTCATTCCTGAAGGACCTCAATTATTGCCAAGTAGGTGAGAATCTCCCATTATTATCCACTGTCCAGAATGCCCAGTCTTCCCTTTGGTGATCCACCTCCACCCTTTGAATGTTATTAACCACAGTGGCAGGGAAAATGGTAGTCATAGGATCCCATCTCCATCTCCCAGTAACAAAAAAATGCTAACTTAAGTGCTCATGGGGGTTGCTCTACCGGTGACCATTTTAGCTGAAGGCCTCATTCCCGATCAGACATCCCCTTGACCAATTTTCCTGAGAATAAAAGGTTCGATTCTATCCTTAATCTTCATCATCCTTCTCCAAGTATGAGATTGTCTATATCTCAAAGATTTTTAGACTATGATCCCTAGAACAGTATTTAGCATTTAAGGCTTGACTGAGCATAGACTTATGAGTTCTAAAAGTCCACCACATCGTTGCAGCAAAGGCATTGCAAAAGTCTTCAATTGGTCTAAACCCAGCTCCTCCTTCAGAAGTAGGAAACACATTTCAGACCACTTGATCCAATGGGATTTGTGTTTTGTCCTCCTTTTTTCCCCAACAGAAGTTAGCCAAGATCATCTCCATTTGCTTGATGACTGAAGAGCCTGCAAGACAGACTTTATCAGCACAACTTTGCCACCCAAAGAGGGTAGTTTCCCATGCCATCCTTGCAACCTAGCATCCACCTTTTCCACCATTGAACTAAATTACTCTACCTTGTTAGCCCCCACAAAAATAGACATCCCAGATACTGCATAGGAAGTCAGATCTGTTGAAACCAGTAGTCTTGTAGACCTTTGTAAATGTCTCAAGAGTACACTTGGGAGGTAAAATAAAACAAGATATCTGTTTATTCATCAGCTGACCAGAACAAAGCTCATATGCACCGAGACTAGCTATCATCATCTTGAGAGAATTTGAGTCATCTGAGGTGAAAAGGATGGTAACATCTGCATATGAGAGATGAGTGATAATAGGTCCTTTTTTAACAAAGGAGTATGAGATGAACCCATTGAAGATCAGATTATCCACAAGTTTTGACAGTAATTCAGCCCCAACACAAAAGAGATGGAGATAACTGATCTCCTTGCTTGACCCCTCTTGTAGACTTGAAGAATCCATATCTGCCCCCATTGATATTGATAGAGTACTACACATCTGAAATGTTCCTCCGAACTCTATCCATCCACAATTCACTGAAACCAAACTGTATAAAACTTGGCACAGATAATCCCGTTCCATACTGTCATAAGCCTTACCATGTCTAATTTGACAACCACATTTCCATGTCCATTGGATTGTCTGATATTATGCACCATCTCCTGAGTGAGCATAATATTTTCCGTGATTGACCTTCACTTTATGAACCCTGTCTGACACAGTGATATCAGCTTCTGCATAATTGGACTTGACCTCTGATTTATACAACAACAACAACATACTCAGGAATCCCACTAAGTGGGCTCTGGGGAGGGTAGAGTGTACGCAGACCTTACCACTACCTTGTGAAGGTAGAGAGGCTGTTTCCATAACCTCTGATTTATGAGTTATGTAATGATTTTGTAACTAAAGTTACTCAGACTGATTGATATGAGATCACTAAATTGCTGAGGGCACCCAACCATATGTATAAGGACTAGATATGTATAGATCAAAGCCTTTGGTAATTGAGTACCTTCAAAAAAAATCAAGAATCATTAGTAAAACATCATTCTTGATGATCTCCCAACAAGAATGGTAGAACATTCCCAACATCCCATCAGGTCCAGGAGCACCGTGAGAACTCATAGACATCACCACTTCCTTCACTTCCTCCATTGTGGGAATAGCATTCAACATTAGATTTTCTTCTCTTCCAACGATTCTTGGAATATAATTGATTGGAGTCATATCCCTGTTCTGAATGCTTTTAGAGAACTGACTTTGAAAAAATTCTACAGCTTCTCTAACAATTTCTTCATCACCCTCTATCCAGCTTCCATCAGTTCTCCTCATCTTCTTGAGGGACATCCTACTCTTCCTGCTTTTAACCACAGAATGATAGAATTTGGAGTTGGTTTTACCTTCAACAAACCACTTAATTCAGACTTTTGTTTTCAATAATTTTCGTCCTCCTTCATAGCTCTGATCAACTCTGCATTAGCTTCATTAAGTAAGTCTCTATTCTTATCAGAATTATCAGAGTTAGAGACAGCCTGCTGGTCTGCAACCTTAGTTCCAGTTCCTTAGTTTTGTCAAAAGATGTTGCCCAAACAATTTCTCGACCACTCAGACAATCTTTTGGCAGTATTTTTGAGTTTCAAATGAAATTTCCACATCGGTGGTCCACTGACTTCTTTATTCCCTCTCTACTCCACTCATTTAAGAAGTTCATCCACCCAATATCAACAAGTTTAAAGTTTTTAATAGGATGCCTAGTCTTCTTTGTTACTTCAATGAGAAGTGGGGAGTGGTCAGAACCCATTTTAACTAGGTGAGAAACACTAGTAGAATCAAACTGGTTTGACCATTCTTGGTTGTACAAAATTCTGTCCAATCTCTGCCAAATTGCTTCTCAGGGATCCACCCATTGCACCATGTGAAGTGGGATCTGGTGTAACCAGAGTCCATCAAGTTACAGTCCATGATACACGGTAGAGATTGCATCCTTATAGTCATTCTATGAGGTCTTCCACCCATTTGTTCAGCAGGATCAACAATGCAGTTGAAATCCCCCGCAACTATCCAAGGCATCTTAGGAGTGTCTGCAATATGTCCCAGACAGTCCCATATTCAAAGCTTTATTCTATATTTGTCCAGTTGACACCTTTATAGAAAGGTTCTGACATAGCCATGATTGGGAATTTCAAGCTTCTTATCATTTGTCTTAGTCTCTCCAGAGCATCCATAGTGTTGATGCTCCTTGTATTCCAATAAAGAGACTTCAACATGGAAATTAATTGGAATGGTTGTGTCCCTGTGATGAGCTCACAGGGTGGTTGATGGATTGTCTGCCACCCCTTCCTCTTTTAATCCAGTTCCTCCCATTGGGGATAGATGGTCATTGTTTACTATCTCATCTACTGCTTTTGCGTGGCTGTCATCACGCTTTAACTCAAAATGTCCACCATACTCAACATTAGATCATCTTAATGTAGTCCCCTTCCAAATGTATTACAGCTTACAGCTTGACACTACTATAAATTCTGTTTCTTACAAATAATCTAACACATCAAAAATATCATCCGCCTGTACTGACACTTCCTGGTTACAGCAAAAGTTATCAAGGCCTAAGCAATTCATCTTAAACTTCTGTAATTGGTTTGCTTGCCCTCAAACATCTTTGATTTCGTTCCTTTCCAAACTGTCCACCATATACATGCTGGGACAATCTTCCATCTCTCTCTCTTTTTTTTTTTGCCTTGCCATCACTATTCCAGCATTTCAGGAGTCCTATATTCCTTGGCTTCACCCCTTTTGATCTTTCTCAGACTAATGAATATCCTCCACAGTTGATCAGTCCACTTGCAATGTGAAAAAACTAAAAAGATGGTTGATTGTCTCTGCTTGTTACCACATAAAAAGCATCTAGAGCATAGTTGAAAACTTGTCAGATTCTCATGTGTCAACACTGTTTCCTTTGCCAACAGCCAAGAGAAAACATCTAGATCATCTTTTCTGTTTTGCTAATACTTCAAAACTGTTTTGTCCAGGACATTGAATTATCAAAAGAGATAAATGAATCCTTCAAGCAATCTTCCCAAGCCAGAACAAAGCTCCCAACAGGGATCGAGATGAGTGTCCATGTTTTGACGATGGGGTAAGTTGACTTTAAAGAATTTTCAGATATTTGTGGTCTGTATCTTCAGAGTTAGTAGTTCATTGCTGGTTGTGCTGCAGGTACTGGCCAACCTATCCCCCCATGGATGTTCGACTTCCCCACGAACTCAATGTCTATCAGGTTTGGCACCATGTTGCTTATATTTAGTTCCTCTTTGATACCATTTAATGTTCTGTTCACTTTACATTTTGGTATGCGGGGGCCCATGCTGCAGGATATTTTCAAGGAGTTCTACTTGAGCAAGTACAGTGGTAGGCGTTTGATGTGGCAAAATTCATTGGGCCACTGTGTTCTGAAAGCTGAATATCCAAAAGGAAAAAAGGAGCTCGCAGTTTCTCTGTTTCAGGTTGGTTTTTTCTAGCATTATTAGCATAATAGTATTCCTTTGCATATTATCTAAGTTATTGGTTTTGTGACCTTTATCCTCTTGCTGCAGACTGTTGTTTTGATGCTTTTTAATGATGCGGAAAACCTTAGCTTCCAAGATATCAAGGAAGCAACTGGAATTGAGGATAAAGAGCTGAGAAGGACTCTACAGTCTCTTGCATGTGGAAAAGTTCGTGTTCTCCAGAAGGTATGTGGTCATTGCTAGGTCAAGATTTTTCTTTCTTTTATCGTATTACAATCTTACATACTGATTCTTTCGGGAAAAAATATCTTACAGATTCCAAAAGGAAGAGATGTGGAGGACGATGATACCTTTGTGTTTAATGATCAATTTACTGCTCCACTATATCGTATAAAGGTAAATCCCTTTTTTGATCAAGTATAAAGGCAAGTGCTTTTTGGTGTTTTCAGATAATGCCATCACCTCAAAGACTGAAGTGTTAAAACTTAAAAAAGTGTTTTTTCCATAGGAAAAGAAGAAAAGAAGTGTTCTGTTGACAAAATATGAGATAAAGATGTTGGATTGACTTTTTTTAAGTAGCTTATAAGCTAAAAGCTAAAGGCCATAAGTTGGTCATATCCAATTTTTAGCTTTTAGTTTATTTTTGTACTTCTTTGACCTAAATGTAGGTGCTTAAATGCACTTTTTGTCTTTCCCAAACACCCCCAAAAATAATTAAAAAAAGAGCTTAAAAGCTAAAAACTAGTTAAAATAAGCCAATCCAAAACACCCTCTTAAGTGATTTGCTATTCCTGCTAGACATGTCAGAGCTAACAATAAATATGTATATACAGGTAAATGCCATCCAGATGAAGGAAACAGTTGAGGAGAACACAAGCACTACTGAGAGAGTATTTCAGGACCGGCAATACCAGGTTTGCTCATCTATTCTTATTCTCTACATTAGTATTTCAATGGGTTGCACAGTCAAAACTACTCTAAAGCAAATAAAACTTGCTGTAGCATTTTTAACAGACAAAAGATTTGTGCTGCCTTTAATAGATGCATCACAAATTTGTCTTTTAGTTTTAACTGACATGTTACTTGGTCGAACATGCTGTTCATATCTCATCTTACTGCACTGTTTTACTGTTGATATATTCCTAATATCCTATTATATCTAAGACCAAAAATAGTCAGAAAAAAGACAAGGGCTGCTGAAACATTAAAAGAATTTCAGACTTGTTATTTGCTGTTGATTTTATTCAATCATCTCTGCCTACTTATGCAGGTTGATGCTGCTATTGTTAGGATAATGAAGACCAGAAAAGTGCTGAGTCATACCCTCTTAATAACTGAACTCTTTCAGCAGGTAATGAAACTTTCCACCTTGTTGTGTTAACTCAGTAATTGTTAATCTTGGGAATGGATCTGGTGCTCCCACTCCCACCCTGTGGATTCAGATGCCCAAACTCCGCATGAGGTTGAAAACTATTACTTGCATTCGAATGGTCTGGATTCAGGCATAGGATTAACTGCTAGGTGTTGAAAGCTGAGCACAATAGGGGATAATTGATGGGTCATAGAAAGCTGAGCCCTTATATCAATTAATTTGAAGTAGTAATGTGTGGCCTTAGGGGTTGAAGAATTGAAGTAATAATCGTGGGAACCGATTTTAGTAAAAGTGATACTTAGTGAATTCTTCCCTTTTGCCAAATTGTTGGTGATAGAGTTATGCTGTACCTGTTCCGTAGCAGATAGCTGGTAATCAATTGATGAGTCGAGGTGTGTATAAACTGGTATGAACACCACTGTTACTCAAAACAAATGTACCTTACCATTTTCTCTGTAGATGAAATGTTATTCTGAGTTCTTGCAACAGAAAAAAAATATTAATGAAAGACTAATTGGCAAACAACATTGGACCTTTTAGTATGCAGGTGGCAGACAGGTGTTGAAAATCTGAGCACGACTTTAACTAAATTTTTTCCTTGTGAACTTGAATAAATAAGAAGCCTTATGCTCAAAGTAAAAACATAAATTTGTTCAATTCCAAACAGCAACCTTAACCTTTTTAAATGGAAACAGCTATTGCTATGTTGTTGACTTTTCAGTAAAACAAATACTCCCTCCGTTTAAAAAAGAATGGCCTAATTTCCTTTTTAGTCTGTTTCAAAAAGAATGACCCTTTTCCTTTTTTGGCAACACTTTAACTTCAACTTTCCATTTAAGGCCACAAGATTAAAGGACATTTTGGTACATTTGACATAACTTTAAGATTAAAAAGTCTTGTTTCTTTTCTTAGACTCCGTTCCAAGTCAAACTAGCCCATTCTTTTTGAAACGGAGGGAGTATATAGTTATGCTTTTCCCGAGGCAAATGGTTATTAATGAAATGGTAATAGGTAATGTTGAGGATGAGAAAATCTACTAGATGAAGAAATGAATTAGAAAGCATGAAGGTAGTAGTTTACCTAACTGCAAGTTAAGACAATGTCTTCTTAACCACTAAAAGGCCATCACTTTTTGACTTCCAAGTTAGAGTGAACCATTATCATCTCGGAATAAGATAATAGGGGAATAACAATGAAATCAGCTAATACAATTATACTGAATCATTGTAGGCAAGGAAGGTTATTAGTATTTATGAAATCAGCTATTTGCCAAAATAATTTTCAGAACTTGTCTTCTACTACTATACTTTTTTTGGTTCAAATATTTTCACCTTGTCAATGGTGAGTGTGTATTTGGTCCAATTCATCTTTAGCTGGGTTGGTCTGAACGTTCGCTAAGTTTGATGATGAGAAGACGTTCCTATCTGATTATCAAGACTTTATTGTTGTCAATATGATTCAACTGAGTATAGTGGTAGTTAGGATACAAAGTATGACCTCATGAACACCTAAAACTGCAAATATTATGACACTGTTTTTCTTTTACAATAATAGTTAATATCTTCAATTTGCCTCTTTCATTACAACATTTGTTTCCACGTACCATGGTCAAGTCACTTGTAATAATTGATGGGTAGAGGTGTAGGCTGATTGTCCACCGAGTTTTGAACGGTGCGCCGCAGGGGTTTCTTGTTTATCAAAATAAATAAAAAGAAGAAGAAACAATCATTGCTAAAAATAGAAGTGTATTTTTGCTACTGTACTGGTGCTTTTGATTTTAGCTGCGTTTTCATTTGGAGCGTATTTTGATCAGTTGTACTGTAAATAAAGCATGTGTGTTGTCATTTCATTTCAAGCTATTATTAGCTTAAGGGGAGTTGTTCTGTTTAAACTAATTCAACTTTTTTAACTGTTGTTGGAGCAGCTTAAATTCCCAATAAAACCAGCTGATCTGAAGAAAAGGATTGAAAGCCTCATAGATAGGGAGTACCTGGAACGGGACAAAAACAATCCTCAAATATACAACTACCTTGCTTAGAATGTTTCCAGACATCTATTTTTTTTTTCCATGTAAATGACTTGGGAGACTTTCTTGTCAGCTTCTGTACAGTTGACTTTGTAACCATTAATTTTGTTGTCACATACATTCTAAAGCTTATATTTAAGTTTATTTCGTGTGTCTACTTTTTTTGAAAATTGTAGTTATGTCTACTTTTTTTGGTTTTTTTCTTGAACCATATGAGCAAGTTCCTCTCCATTTTGTTTTCACTTCATCTCGAGTAATAAGTTTGCTGTCGATATCATGTACTTTAGGGCCCCGTTTGGAAAACTATCTTGATAATTAGATTTGGTGTAATTGAGTGTAATTATACTATATGACGTGTTTGGTTGGTCATATAATTACTTGATCAACAGGTAATTGGGTATAATTAATTGGGTGTAAATACACTCCAATTCTCAGGGAAGGACTGTGAATTGCTATAATTACATAGTGTCATTACAAGTTGATTTTTTTTTTCTTTTTATTTATATATATTTTTTTTCGTTTTAATTATTTTGTTTTTTTTTGTTTTTTTTTGTTTTAATTTTTTTTTTTTTATTATTCTAAAAAATATCTTAAAATTTATTTATTTTATTTATTCTCAACCTTCTTTTGATTCCATGTAATTTTTCGTATTATCTATTTTTTAATTAGCATAATTTTGTTAGTATTTAATTTTAAAATTAAAGGAATTCATTGTTGAGTAAGATTAGACTTACATTTTTCTTTTCTTTTAAATGATATTTATGTATGTTATTATGTTGGGAAAATTATGGAAAATGTCGAAGATGCCACATGTTTATGGAAAACATCTATAATTTAATCTCTCTCTGTGTCCTTTCTTGCCAATAAAAAGAAATTCATTCGAATGTAACATGTAGTAATAATATTCATTCAAATTTTGGTGGTAGCTTTGTATTTTATATTAATTGTATTTGAAAATTGTTTTTGTATTGTTGTATCAATTGTATTTGTATTCATACGAATATAATATGCATTCATTCACTTTGCCAAATGTATTATGTATCAATTGTATTCAATCAAAGAGAGGATGGATACAATTGTATTCGTTGTATTTCGGATACAATTGATACAAAATACAAAACAATTATGCACGAAATAAATAAAGAATACAATCTCCCTTCTCCCTCTCTTGATCTCGCTTGCCTTTTTCCTCTTAATATGAATTCATTTTGACACAAATCAGTTGTATTTGTATTTTTTTTCTTCAAACCCGTGAAAAAAATACAAAAATGTAAATGTGTTAAACCAAAATGTTGCTGCAAATTGTAATTAGTGAAACTGTAGCTATGAAGTCCTATTTAAGACCTAATGTTTGCTGTTTTTGAATGTTTTCCAATTTTTTGTTTTGGATTTAAAACTTATGTTATATTTTTAGTTTCATTTGTTTTAGTAGTATTGACTTGAGATTTCACATTGCAGGTCATTTATTTTTTTAGTTACACTTAATAGATTATCTTTTTGTCAAATATTCTAATAATTTATGACATTTTATTCAAGGGAAAATAGTTCGAAATATATATGAACTTTGATGAAAATTGTTGAAATAATCCAAACTTTGAGCGGGTTCTATTACCTCATGCACTATTTAATAGTGTATTTTATAGGTATATATGTGCCCATCTGGATCAGTGCGTGAATAAACATAAGACGGACACGTAGGGAACAAAATAAATACTTTATGAGCCTATCATAAACTGTCACATATCAATAAAGGTGAAAGACTCATTTCTTTTTAGACCCATTTCCCTCCTCCTCCTCCTCCTCCTCCTCCTCCTCCTCCTCCTCCCCGTCCTCCCCCCTCCCCCTCCTCCCCCCTCCCCATTGTTCACTCAAACAAAAATCACCATTGAAGATCAAAGAGGTAAGCTTTAACAAACTATTCTCTTTAAAATTGAATTTGAATAGTTTTTGTTTTGACAAGAATGATCCAAAATTGAATGAGAAAATGCAATGCTTTCATGGGTTGTTGCTCCCTTTGAGAAGAGTGAAGAAAAATAAGACACTTTATCGAATTTGGGGAAGAGGAAAGGTCGGGAACTGAATACAAAATTTTCTTTTTTAATTTATCAAATGTTAAAATATACTTTTGAAAATCAATTAATCAGTTAATAAAATTAATTGACTAATCTAATTAATTAAGTGACACGTGTGAGACAATCACTTACGATTGACCGAGTAAGTGGTCCAGTTAGGCACATATATACCTTTAAATTACACTATTAAATAGTGCAGGGGTAATAGGGTCCATCAAAAGTTTGAGATTGTTATAACAATTTTCGTCAAAGTTTAGATATATTTCGTACTATTTTCCCTTTTATTTATAATACTAATATTTTTGCAAACATGCATTTTATGATGTTCATAAAAATCTTGTACTTTTAGTTTTTATGATTAATTCAATTGAAATATACTAATTTAAAAAATATAAATCAATTATTTTTTTCATAATATTAGTTAAGAACATATGTTTATTAATTAATATATTATCAAAAGACAATATATATCTTAAATATTTTATTTAATATCATTTATAAAATTTCTTATTTGTCTAATATAAATATTAAATAATTAACTTTAATTTTTAAAATTTAATATAATCTTATGATTGCAATTGTGTATCCAAACATTACATTTGTAATTAAACTGTAATTACACTATGGCAAACAAACAAGTCAGTGTAATTAGTAGGCTAGTAATTACTACCGTGATAGTTACATCAATTCCAATTACCATGTGGATTCCAAACAGACCCTTAGAGATTTCGATCATCGTTCTCTGATCAGATTGTGGAGGAAGTTTGGTGAGTAGTAGAGGTTCCGTAAAAGTACTCTTCATTTCGTGTGTTTATGGATGTTTGTTCCTATAGTGTTTACCCTTTTTGTTGTTTACTCAAAGTTCTCTCCTTAGCTAAACAACTAAGTATATTAAATAGTATATCTAATTATATAGAAAAATAGTAACTTTTTATGGACAAAACACTAGATCAAGTTAGGAATAGAAAGAAACATGTGATCAGAACTCATCTTTCCTCTTATATGAATTTCAAGAATTCATTGGAAAAAAAAGAGCAGAACACAAGGATGCATCAGGATGGTATCCCCCAATTTGGTCCTATAATTTTACGTCCTTTACGAAGCGATGCAAGATGATATGAAACACGAGGGCGTGGTAGAAGAGTTCCCTTGCTTAAACTTAGTCATTGTGCGGGGCAAAGAGATTGATATAACCTCGAGAACCTTGTTCTCATAGAAGATCACCACCAAAAGCCACCAACTCCAATGGGTGGCTAACATTATAGTTGTGGAACAACCCTCCTAAGCTTCTGTAGGTGGTGAGATTGTACGACATGACTTGTTGTTTTACGCTAAGTTGTGGCTTGATTTTTATGTGTGACAGCCTCATGCCTTCGAAGAATGATCAAAGGGTACATGCTGAGGCTGCTATTCTCATTGCTCGCATCGTGTTGAGCATTCATATCAATTTTGGGAAAGTGGTGGTGATAACGCTCAAATCACCCTTCAAAACTAATTAAAAAGGTGAACGATCGTAGTCCGTGGGGTCGAATCCCACAGGGAGCAGGTATCGTGGAGAATTCCTTATCGAGAGATTTGGACTTTAAAGAAGCTCATTTGGAGTAGTAAGAACAATTGGGTGGATGGCACCACCAACTTAATGTAAAGCTTTGTCGTCAATTATCGCAATTAAACTAAAATTCGAAGGAAATCAAGAGTTATCAAGCAATCTAGGGGTGCGGGATCGGAAATCAATGTCATATAGGAATAATGTGCTGCTCTATCGTGATGTGCATACATGAATAGGCTAAGTCATCTTCACTAACGCTAATCATCTTTCAATCTCAAAGCATCTATTCATAGAATCTCCTTTCGATCTCATCTAATGCCAATTCTTAAAGACCCAATACCTTAATCTATTCCCTCTTTCAAGAATAGGGAAAATAGATCCGACCCATAACCTCTCTTTCGAGCAAGTTAAGGACATCAAACCTAAATTGCTAGTATTGAACTGATTACCCACTCCAATTGATCTCTTTGAGCATCAACCGGAGATCGAAAGTAGGAATTAAGTTTGCAACCTTAACCCTTAAGTTAATCCCATGATAATTAGACCAAATTCATGCATGAACAACAACAAAACAGAGCATAGCAAAATACCCACTACATTAAATTGACACCCAACCCCATTAGAGCACCCCTAGATCTTGGGGTTTTAGCCACCCATCATAAAAATAACTTTCATGAAAGCACCAATGAGTAACTTGAAATCAAGCAATTAAGAGTAAACCCACCTTGGATTTCACTTCAATTTATCGAATTCAAGATTCAAATTGTAAAACCCCAAGAAAGCTAGAAAAAGTGTTCTAAAAAGTAAAGTGTTCTTTTTCAAAACATTCCTCTCAATTTACACACATTTTTTTTTATAAGGAGGGGTTCCTTCGTTTTATAAAACTTTCAAATTTTGGTAGTCACAATAGGCTTTATAGAAAATTTGGCTCCCTCATTGAATTTTTGCCCAAGATCATGGAATTTCTAATAGCATAAGAGTGGTTGGGATGTAACCCATACACCACGTACAAGTTTGAAACTGAAAACATAATAAAAAACAATAAAGGAACTAAAACATCAATGTCCTTGACCTCAGAGCATGATGGCTCACCAATACAATGTGCTAGTAAAACAATCCAAGCTAGCCATGAGCGGGAGGAGGAGCGTCGGACCATATATTGTAAGACAACATAGACACAAGTATGCATTAGTACATTGAATTTACTAAGTATGGGGAAATGCATAAAAACATAGGCATGATAACATGATGATCTTAAACATGATATGCAAGACCAAGTAAAACGTAGTAAGAGCCTTTAAAGAATCCACGATTCAAAAATCAAGGTCAATGCATACTTAAAACACAAGGAAAGCTTTAATAAAACGTTTGAAGAAAACATACTTCATGTGTGGGATATTTACTTTTAACCGACAATAATACCATGTGAGCTATAACATGGAATCCGGCATGACCCTCACACCAAAAATGGAAAACTACTTGCCAAGGTAGAATTCTGTCACATTCATTCATAATTTTTATTGTGGATCCATTAGCTAGGTCATTTAAGATAATCCTACGTGGCCACGTAGTTTGAGAAGAGGGAATTGCTACTAAATACCGAACCTCTACTAGTAGTAGGACCTCCATTCCAAAGTCTTCTTGGTGCTAAGTAAATTCCAATGGAAAAGAAATAATCATTTTCGTATCAAAATACTTTGAAAGGAACATTTTAGACTGCCAATCCAATCATAAGTTCATATAGAGTAAGAGTAGCTTCTTTCAAATCCTCATTTCATAAATCTTTCATATTGGACACTTACCTTTTTCAAGCATCTAAATCATAATTTCATTCATATGTGAGAAAAACCTTTTATAAATCATTGATACTTATCTCAAAAGCATCCATAGTTCATAAATCATTCTTTTCATAAAACATGCATAGTTTTGATAACCAATTTCATGATTAAAATTCATGCCTTCATAAGCATTGTTCATAATTCAAGTTCATACAATGGGCATAGGTATGGGTCCATATGAAATATATTGAAATTCATGTAATTGAATCAAATGAAGCATAATAAGATTGAAAATAAACAATTGAATCATAATAAATAGGACTCATGGAGTTTTTCATAAAACTCTAATGGAATTGGATGAAATCAATTTAAGAGATTGAGATTCTTTTGGGTCCCAATGGATGAAAGGAATCCATTGGTGAATTCCCACATACCTTGGGTAATCAAAGACCTAGCAATGTAGAGAAGAACCTTGGAGCTTAATGAAACCCTAACCTTCACCTTGAGAGCTCTTGAGAGAATTTTGAGAAGAAGACTTGAGAGATTTTGGGAGAGTTTAAGTGAATGAGAGAAATTAGGCTTAGTTTAATGAGTAGTTGAGTACAAACGGTTATAGGGTAATTATAGAGCCAAAACGATACAGTATAGGGGTTAATTGGGTAGGAAAAGACCAAAACACCGTTACTCAAAATCTGTCGGATAGGGTCTATAGTTTTGACTTACGGGCCGTTTGGGTCAACCATAGAACCTGTTAATAGGATTTAAAATCCATTCAACTTCCACGAAACCATTCTACAGGTCGTCATCCATTCTACGGTCTGTAGACCTCTTTCATAGAACCCTACTTTAGGTACAAAATTTTACTAAAAGTGCATCCCTTCTACGAAACCCTCTTATATGACTCGTCTGGTTCACTCATAGGTCAAACATCAAAGATTTGACATTTAAAAACTCAAACCAAGTCCTACGACTTCCTTCCTATGGCCCGCAGAACTTCCTATGATCCTTAGGTAAGACTCGTAGACCTATGCATTAGTACCAAAACCGAACTTTTCCTTTCCAAATCAACTTCCAATTTCTGAGGTGTTACAACAATGAAGTACATAATGATCCGCTCCCACTTTAACTTAGAAATAAGTAATCTCTGAAACTCACCACCAGGACTCAAGTGCTCAGCCTTTACCTACTAGAAACAAAGGCAATGAGCTACATAGTTTGCTCGATCCCTCTTTATACCGCTCCACTAGGAATATTGCATCAGATCTCTATGCCTCTTTGTTGTGGCCGGGTGAATAGAATTCCTGGAAATGTGGTCCTCCTAAAGTACCACCTAAATTAAATCCCCAACTCCAGGAACACAAATATGGTCACCAACTCTCAAAACACCATCAGAATCTAAAGTCGCCTCTCCAACATCACCGCTCATAATTCGGTCACGGATGGCCACCAAAAACTTATCCTCAAACTGCCGACCACGAAGCTGCTATAATAGGGTGGAGCGAGCCTCAATATAAGCTAACACCCAACTAGGATCAGTTATATTAAGTTGAACCAACTATTTTTTCTACGAAATGGATTTCCTATGTGAAAGGTCTCTCTGAAATTGAAAGGAAGGTTTGAATCCCCTACTCACCACCTTTCAGCTCAAGGCATCAGCAACCACAATTGTCTTTTCTTGATGGTACAAAATAGAGATGGCATAGTCCTTTAGAAGCTCAATCCACCTACGCTGCCTCAAATAAAGGTTCTTTTGGCTTAAAATATACTGAATACTTTGGTGATCTGTGAAGATCTCACAATGAAATCCGTTCAAGTGGTGCCTCCAAATCTTAAGTGTAAAGACTAGCACCGCCAACTACAAATCATGTGTAGGGTAGTTGTGCTCTTTCACATTAATCTTCCTCCATGCATATTCTATAAAAAAACCTTGCTGCATCAGAAGACAACCCAAACTAAAGCCGGATGAATCACAATACACCATAAACCCTTGGCCCTCAACAAGAAGAGTAGAATAGAAGCGGGGGTGAGCAACTCCTTGAGCTTTAAAAAGCTCACCTCAGACTAGTCAGACCACTCAAAGGGAAAATACAATATACTCAGCCTAGCCAACGATGCTGCTGTAAAAGAGAAGCCCTAGATGAACCACTTGTAGTATCCTTCTAACCCAATGAAACTCTTAATCTCTATCACTGAGGTAGGCCTAACCCAATTACAAACCGCCTCAATATTTGTTGGTTCTACCATAATACCATCCTTGGACCCCACATGCCCCAAGAATGTGACAAACTGAAGTCAATACTCGCACTTTGAGAACTTGGTATAAAGTTGTTAATCTCTCAAAGTTTGGAGCACAATTCTCAAATGTTGTTCGTGCTCCTCCCTAGTACTCCTCGAGTATACAAAAATGTTGTCAATGATCAAAATGATGAAAGGGTATATATATAAGTCCTGCAAACACACGTCCTCAAGTCCATGAATGTCGTTGGGTCATTGGTTAACCCAAAAGTCTTCAATATGAAGTCATAATGGTTGTAACGAGTCCTAAAAGTTGTCTCAAGGATGTCCTCCGCCCTAATCCACATCTGATGGTAACGAAACCTCAAGTCAATTTTAGAAAACAATGTGGCACCCTCAAACAAATCAAATAAGTCATCTATACGAGACATAAGATACTTATTCTTCACTATTACCCTATTCAACTACCTATAATCGATACTCAAATGCATAGACCCATCCTTCTTCCTCACAAACAAAATGGGAGTACCCTAAATGAGAGACATGTTGTCTAAGAAAGACCTTACCCAAAAGATCCTATAGCTGAATATTGAGTTCTTTATGCTTAATTGGTGCCTTATAGTAGTGCGTAATAGAAATAAGATGAGTGTCTGGATCAATATCAATAAAAAAGTCAATATCACATTCAAGAGGAAGGCCAGACAGGTCTGTAGGAATGACATCTACAAACTAGTGGACAATAGGAACTGAATCATTTATAGGGCTCTCCCTGCTAACATCATGAACATAATCAAAATTCGGTAAGTAAACACTTGATACTAATCTCTGAGCCTGAACATAAGAGACAATCCAGTCAGTGTGCAAATACTAGAACCCTGCCACACAACCAAGGGAATAATAGACATGGCTAAGGTAATAGTGTTGACAAAGAATCTGGGACCGCTCAATAGGGGGATAACCAGTCCATGCCCATAATAATATCAAAACTAACATATCAAGCAAAATAAGGTCTTCCCCCCTGTCACACTCCTAAATCATCACCACACAGTCTCTATAGACCTGATCCACTATTAAAGAATCACCCATATGAGTCGATACATGAAATGGCACTAACAAGGGCTTAGAAAGCAACTCCAATCGAGGAGTAAAATAAATATAAATATATGAATATATAGAGCCTATATAAAATAAAGGCAAAATTTGGTTGATGGTAAACTGAGATCATACATGCAATCAGTGAATCTGAGGCTTCAGCCTCTAGCCTAGAAGGAAACACATAGAATTTGTCCATCCACCCCTGGACTAGGTTCCACCTCTACCATCTATTCTATCTTTCTGCATGCCTCCTCAAGCACTATGGGGACACCCATATGAACCAGAGCACAACCTCTACTCAGAGGCAATACACCTCTATGCTTAGGGAAATCTCTGACATAGTAGCAAAACTTACTGCAATCACAACAACCCCGATCACCTCAAGGTGTAATTGGAAGACTATCTAATGATCCTTGGCCTCTACGACCTGATGTCTGAAGTAAGGCCTGAACTAGTTGGCTAGACTTACCCTGAAGCTGATAGGATTGCTTACCTCTACCTATAAAATCCCTATCACATGACTGAGAACCATTGTAGCTACCCTGAAAGTGATCCCTCTTATTGCTACCCACACAAGCCTCATAAATGAGCTCCTGCATAGTAAGAGCATGGTCAACTACATCCAAAAGAATCTACCCGCTGATGCCAAGGACTCAATAGTAATCCATAGAGAAAGTCTCAAACCTCAAACAAAACATGAAAATCTCTCCTTTTCTATAGGTAGAACCATAGTAGCATGCATGAAGAGCTTGTGGAAATGAGTCCCATACTCTAGTACTGACATAGAGCCCTTCTCCAGCCTGTTGAACTAATCTAGCAATTTGTCCCTGACACTATAAAGTATAAACGTGGCAAAAATAGTGTCATGACTTGACCTCTCAAATCATGATGGAAGCTACTATAACCCATCGGTAGGTAAGACAACCCATACCCAGAATGACAAGTAATGAGTGCAAAGGTAGAATATAAATAGAAACAATACTAATAATAAGAAAAGAGAAAGAATGAAGCAAACCAAAAACTATATATACAAGAAACCCTTTCATAACTCTGAAGTCATAAGTATAGAGCTGTCTAGTATGAAAAAATACAAGTCCTAAAAGTGGACCATAACAAGTCGTCTCAAAAGCAAAAGACTATCTAACATATATACAGAAGGAGACAGGCTGATCCAGGATGCCAAGTGCTCACCCTCATATCCAGTATTCCAAGCTGCAATAGATGGGATGAACGATCACCGCTGGTAGTTGGTACTAGGACCCGAATCATGAAAAAAATGCAGAGTGTAGCATAAGTACTCAAATAAAGGTACTTAGTAGGCATCATAGGACGACTAAGCAGGAACGGTAAAAACAATCTGTAAAATAGAATCTAGACACACATAGAGGTTAAAGAAAATATGAAACAAAGTACACGAGCATATTAAAAAGAAATCTAAGTACACCTAAACTAAACCTTACTCGATCTCATAAGGCCAGAAGGTACATTTATGTGCAAGTTTAAATAAAACCTAAACGGACCCCCATAACTCAGGTACACATGATAACTAATTTTACTGAAAGGAGGGTACCACGAACCAAAATCTGGGCTCCCAACCCAAGTAACAATTGTATCCAGTCAACTCCCAGCCCGTTGATATACAGTGAGTTTACGGTATTTTTGATACATTTCACTTAAGAGTTGTGTGTGTGTAGGGCAATTTTGTATTTGAAATAATGTTTTTGTGTCATGTTTGTAGGAAATAGGCTTGGACGTGATTTAGTGAGATGACAACTGAAAAATCTGAAGAAGTAGCCACCCACGAAGGGACTTACGGACCGTAGGTCCTATGACGGTTTATCGATGGTGGGCGTATATGGGATTATCAGGGAAGTCTGACCAAGTGTGGAACCACGAAGCAACCTACGGACCGTAGGTCAACCTACGGGCAGTCCTGCACGTCTGTAGAAGGTGTTCAGAGAGTCAAATTTCCAGTACCGGATGAAAATCCTAAGTGTGGAGCCACCGAAGAGAACCCACGGACCATATGTCAACCTATGGTTCGTCCTGCACGTCCGTCAATGATGAACTGGGAGTTGAAGGTTCCAGGCCTAGCAGAAAAAGTCTAAGTATTGACCAACGGAGGGGACCTACGGACCGTAGGTCGACCCACGGTCCGTAGGTCGAGTCGTCGACCAAAGCCGCGTCTAGAAAATTTATTTCCTTGTTTTGTTTCCTTTTTGTTTAGGACATGTTTTTCTAAAAATAGGGTATATAAACTTCATTTTCGAAGGTTAGACATTATTTTTTACTTTTAGTTCTTAATATTTTCTTAGGAATTAACTTGCAAACTTTGGCATTTTAATTTTTGAATTTCGGTTTATAAGATTGTCGCTTTGAAATTCAATTGGAGATTACAGGTTTCTTCCACTCTAAATGTAAGTTCATGAATTCTCTTTACAAAAATATGAATTGTGTTCTTTCAAGCATGAGTAACTAAATCCACAACTAGGGTTGTGGGAACCATGAGAAATTAACAACGTATGAATAATAACTAAGTAATTCTTGAATAGTGTTGATGCATGTATTGGTAATTCTTTCGCTTAGAATTATTTTTAACGGTGGCCAACGTTAGAACTCACCTTGTTGCTACTTGCTGGACCAAGGAGGTAGTTCATAAGTAAAGAATTATCAACAGAGATTTAGTGTGATACTATCTAATAGTTTAATGTCAATTGGTGCGAGGGTGAAAACTAAGCCATACATTGATGTGATGTCTAATCTGAGGTAAAGATAAAGGTTAGTAAATTATACACACGTAGTCGGACCAAGGTGCGGAGTGAAATTCCCTATTTGGAGGACCAATGACTTAGGGATACATATCTTATCAACTTTGCATGTAAAATACTAGGAAAGGATTACTATTATTAGAAATACTGCATTAAGAGCTTATGGGGAACACATACACCCTAGTTTCTCTCTCATTGATAACAACAAAGTTTGAATCTTGCTCACTTGTTACTTAAACAACAATCAGTTATTTGTTTCACAAATCCCCCCCCCCTTTATTTACTTGTCTCGGAAATAAGTTGACTAAACAAATATAATAGTGAGTTAAGTTTAAGTCTAAACCATATTCCTCGTGGGATCGACCCCAACCTACAAGTTGGGTTCTTTATTTGACAACGATCACTTATACTTCTTTAGGGAGGTATAATTTGAGCGTATCAAATTTTGGCACCGCTGCTGGGGAATAAGGCTTTTGGATGAAGTTTAACTACATTATTGAACTTTAGTCAATTATTTCCTGATTTTACATTTTCTTTTGTTTTTGTTTTCTTCAGGTTTCTACTCTAGTGTATGCCAAGTACATGGAGTCGAGGTGAACCACTGACCCCATACGATCCAGAGTAGAGCAAAACTTTGAGAAAGATGAATAATAAGGGGTCCGTAATAATCTAGTCATAGAGGATCCTGAGGAACAAGTGAATAATGAGAATGCTCAGGTTCAGGGTTATAATCTACTCAGAGATGCATTGAGGGTGTAGAACCCACATGAACCAAGACTGCGTGATAATTACAAGGTCGACTTCAATACTGTTGAATCTGAAGGACCTATTGTTCTCCCTCCTCTACCTCCAGGGCATACATTCATGGTGACTAGCAGTTTGATGCAAATGCTTACAACAAGAGGTTTGTTCTCTGGTATGGCTTCGAAAGATCTGCATGGGCACATGGCTAAGTTGATGAGTGTTTGTAAGAGTTGTGTGGGTCGACCAAAGTTGGACATGAATGACATAGGGTTCAGAGTCTTCCCTCTATCACTGACCGGAGATGCTGTGGTATGGTTTTCTGAGCTTCCGTACAACTCGATTCATACATGGGATCAATTGCACAAGGTGTTCATGGCAAAGTATTTTCCGTTGTCCAAGAAGCTGAATCACAAGGACAAACTGAAAAACTTTGTAGCACTACCTGGAGATTCTGTGAGTAGTTCGTGGGATAGGTTCACTACATTCATACGAAGTGTTCCAAATCACCGCATTGATGATGAGTCACTGAAGGAATACTTCTACAGAGGTCAGGATGACAATGGTAAGGCTGTGCTTGATACTATCGCCGGAGAACAATATGGTGAGTGCACTTGTGAGGAGATCGCAGAGAAACTGGAGAAGATTTCCCAAAATAATAAAGAATGGAGCACTAGAAAGTCAGACACTAGAAGAAATACTTTTGCAGTTCAAGTTGCACCTAGTCAATTGGCCGACGACATTCGTGGGGAGATGGCTCAGATGAGGACAAAACTTGGGTTGGTATTGAAGCATGTGAGCGGAGGTGCATAAAAGGTGAATGCGGTAAACTACTTGACTAGAACTTCACCACCACTAGTTGAGGAAAGCTACTATGAGGAAGATGCTTATTTAGTGAATGCTCAGACGGGGGGTTTCCGAGCCAATGCCCAAGGTTCCAATTTGGATAATTGGTGCCAAGGTCAAGGAAACCAAGGTCGGAACTATGGTTACTACAATCAAGAGGATCATTATGTTCGGGATGGGAACGACAATCGCGACAACAACTACAACCGGAACAACTATGGCAACAAAAATGAGAGAGTTGTGCCTTATGTTCCACCTGCAAATCGGGAATCTAGCAATAAGGAAGCTGGGGGTAGTATGTCACGGATTCAGGATATGATGCAGAAGATGATGAAGAGGTTTGGCATGACTGATGAGAATGTGAAAGAGATGCGAAAAGACTTATCTGGAATTAGTCAAAAATTTGATGCCCATGCAGTGTCGATCAAGAAACTAGAGTAGCAGATGAATCAGTTGTCCACTATAGTAAACCCACGTCAGCCTGGCACACTTCCTAGCAACACTATCCAGAATCCAAAGAATGATGGGCATTGTATGGCAGTCACTACTCGAGGGGGTAAACAGACCATTGATCCACCTATGTCGTCTGAGGTTGAAATTGTGGTTGAAAAAGATGATGATGAGATTGAGGTTACTGGAGAGTCCAAGAATGCTATAGAGAAGGAAGCGGAGATAACCCAAAAAGTTATTCCCATGCCTAGACCTCCACCTCCATTCCTACAGAGATTGGTGAAAAAGACCGAATAAGGAAAATACCACAGGTTCATTGCTATGCTGATGCAACTGTCCATAAATATCCCGTTAATAGAAGATTTGGAAAAAATACCTGGGTATGCTAAATTCATGAAAGATTTGATGGCCAAAAAGAGGGCTGTTAGTTTTGAGAATGAAGAGACACTGCAACATTGTAGTGCTATTGCCACTAGGTCACTTGTGCAAAAGAAAGAGGACCCTGGAGCTTTCACTATTCCTTGTACCATTGGGAAGTCACACTTTGCGAAAGCTTTGTGCGCCTTGGGGGCCAGCATTAATTTGATGCCATTTTCCATTTATAAGAAATTAGGTTTAGGAGCTCCGAAACCGACTGCTATGCGTTTACTTATGGCCGACTGAACTGTGAAGAGGCCCGTTGGAGTGCTCGAAGATGTCCTTATGAAAGTGGGGTCGTTCATTTTTCTGGTAGACTTTGTGATACTAGACTGTGAGGTTGATTTTGAGGTTCCCATCATCTTAGGGAGACTATTCCTTGCTACTGGGCGCGCCTTAGTCGATATGGAGAGAGGGAAGATGAACTTCTGACTGAATAATGAGGAAGTCACTTTTAACATCTGTAGGTTTATGAAGCAAGGAGGTGATGTTAAGTAGGTATCGGTGGTGAATCATACTATGGAGCAAGAGTCTGAAGTGCCTATTGAGGAGAGGATAGGTGTTGATGCACTAGCAGAGGTAACACTGAAATTTGACAGTAATGATATTGAAGTCATGAATGAGCTTGATGAGTTTCACCTAAAAGCATATGAAAGTTCAACCCTGTACAAAAAGAAGATGAAGAAGTACCATGATCAAGAGATTGAAAAACGTGAATTTGTTGTGGCTGATTTGGTACTCTTATTCAACTCGAGGTTGAGGTTGTTTCCTAGCAAGCTCAAGTCCAAGTGGACCAGGCCATTCAAAGTCACACAAGTATTTCCACATGGAGCGGTCGAGCTTGAGAAGAGGAAGGGGATAAGGTTCAAGGCCAACCACCGGAAAATAAAAAGCTACAAGGGAAATTCTGAGAGTGTCAATGCAGTGATAGAGGCATGTAATCTTGATGAAGTCTGAGTAATCCAAGGGTCTGCGTCGTGCCGCGACGTTAAATCAAGCGCTGCTTAAGAGGCAACCCAAGATGTATAATCTAGCCAACTATAGGTTTTTCTTTGGGATATAGGAGTTTTATTCTTTTATTCTGCTTTTGTAGCCCTTGTGATAGGTGTTTTATTTTTGTATTAGTGTTGGCTAGATATAGAATAGGGTCCGTGTCTAAAAAGCATCCAGAAAATGTAAAAAGAAAGTCCTAATGATTGCTACGTTTGTAGGGATGAATGGTAAAGAAATCTGTAGAAAATAGTTGTGCAGTGACCTACGGACCCCATCGATGGTCCATCGGTCCATCCACGGATCGTGGATGGCGTCCATAGATCCCAGAGTGAGCACTACTGAGGGTGCTACTAGTGTTGATGCGGGCGCTACTGATGGCTTCCCGAGTATTGATCCAGCAGAATCTGAGAAACTGGACCCACCCGCTTCTTGAGTGGTCTTCGGTGCATTTGCGCCACAGGTTTGCTTCACCTTCACCCTATGCTTTATTTGATCATTTTCTGTGCATTGAGGGCAATTGCATTTTATTTTGTTGGGGGTGGGGTAAATGGATTAGAATGTTAGGGTGAAGTCTGAGTAACCCAACTCTTATCCTCCTTTGGGGTTTTCTTGCCTGTGTTCTTTTCCCCCAAAGGCCTGTTTACTTTTATGTTGAACCGGCATGTTTAGGAATGTATGTGTAAGAGTAAGTAGAAAAATGAAAGCATGAGAAAAATGATCCCTGTAAGAAAATGTTGAATTGTGCTAGATCTATATTCTTGATGAGTTGAATGTGTTGGATCTTAATGTGACATGATAAGAACCGATGTGACCTCATGACCTAAGCTAAAACTTGAACTGGGTAATCTGATAATGAAACAATGTGCAAAAAGTGTGTGAGAAAAGTTGAATGTTCAGACAGTATGTGCCAATCAAGAACTTGCCTCGTTGGTCCTACTAAAATGATCTAGGCTAGAAGTTGGGAAGTGATCATAGGCCCTTGTTCAAATTAGTCCACTTAAGCATAAAATGATCCAACCAAATAAAATCAATGTTCCCTTTGATCCAACTATTTGAGCCTAAAATAGACCATTTCTTTTGATTCACCTAATTCACCTTCCCTAAAATAATTGTCTTGGCCGCGGTCCCTCCTTGGACATGAGCACCTTGACTTAGGCCAAAAGCCTAAGTTGAGGGTGGCTAATTCAAAAGTTACCTTGATCTTGGCCTGGTCCGACATCGGATATTGTGCACCTCAACTAATGCAAAATCCATAAGTTGAGGGTGGCTATGAAAGAGGAAACTGAAAGAAAAAAAAAGGTATGGAAAGAGTTTTGTGTTGAAAAGAGAAAAAGAAAAGATAGAAGAGGAAGTGGCTTTGTGCAAAAGAAGCAAAAAGATGATAAATAAAAGTGATGAAAGAAATAAAGAAAAATAAGGTGAAAGAAAAAGAAGAAAGTGAAAAATAAGAGCCAAAAAGTCAAAAGTCACATGCATGTTGAAAAGAGTCAAGGGAAAGAAAGTAAAATGAAAGGATGTCAAAAATAGGTTGAGAAAAGAGATAAAAAACTAATGTAATGTCAAGGAGGGCAGAAAGTCACTAAAAAGTACCCAAATGTACCACACCTGACCCTGAGCCTACGTTACAAGCTAAGAAAGTCCTATAGTGATCCTAGAACCTAGTTTGGAGAGTCTAAGCAATGAAAATAAGGGCAAGCCTACGGTATTGAGCACTAACTTTACTTGAAGTCACTTCTGAACGTGAGTGTTGAATGAATCCTAAAACTCAAAATTCATATCTTTTGTGTGAAAAGGATTTCGTTTGAAGTGAGGGCACTAGTTACATTATCGGAAAGTTGGTACCTTGGTGATTGTGAATAGTGTATGTTGTGGTGTCTATTGGTCGATCTGTGTCATATCTTGATTCGCATGAGTTAGCTTGTTGAGTTTGATAAAAATGATTTGCACTAAGAAGATGGAATGGGTTGAGATAGCCATGTGATTGCTGAGTTTGTATATCTGCTTCTACACAAGCATCGTTTAGAGTGTTAGTGTGTCGCTTGAGGACAAACAACATATTTAAGTTGAGGGTGGTGATATACCGTGATTTTACGGTATTTTAAAATCATTTCACTTAAGAGTTGTGTGTGTCTAGGGCCATTTTGTATTGGAAATAATGTTTTTGTGTCATGTTTGCAGGAAATAGGCTTGGACGCGATTTCGTGAGATGACAGTTGAAAGATCTGCAGAAGTAGCCACCCACGAAGGGACCTACGGACCGTAGGTCCTATGACGGTCTGTCGATGGTGGGCGTAGATGAGAGCATCAGGGAAGTCTGACCAAGTGTGGAACCACGAAGCAACCCACGGACCGTAGGTTGACCTAAGGGCCGTCCTACACGTTCGTAGAAGGTATTCAGAGAGTCGAAGTTCAAGTACCTGATGAAAATCCTAAGTGTGGAGCCATGGAAGAGGACCCACAGATCGTAGGTCAACCTACGGTCCGTCCTGCACGTCCGTCAGTGATGAACTGGGAGTTGAAGGTTCCAGGCCTTGCAGAAAAAGTCTAAGTGTTGACCAACGGAGGGGACCTACGGTCCGTAGGTGGAGTCGTCGACCAAAGCCGCGTTCAGAAAGTTTATTTCCTTATTTTGTTTCCTTTTTGTTTAGGACATGTTTTTCTATAAATAGGGTATGTAAACCTCATTTTTGGAGGTTAGACATTATTGTTTACTTTTAGTTAATATTTTCTTGGGAATTAACTTGCAAACTTTGGCAATTTGATTTCCGGATTTCAGTTTATAAGATTGTCGCTTTGAAATTCAATTGGAGATTACAGGTTTCTTCTACTCTAAACGTAAGTTCATGAATTCTCTTTACAAAAATATAAATTGTGTTCTTTCAAGCATGAGTAACTAAATCCACAACTAGGGTTGTGGGAACCATGAGCAATTAACAACGTATGAATAATAACTAAGTAATTCTTGAATAGTGGATGCATGTATTGGTAATTCTTTCGCTTAGAAGTCTTTTTAACGGTGGCCAACATTAGAACTTGCCTTGTTGCTACTTGCCGGACCAAGGAGGTAGTTAATAAGAAAAGAATTATCAACAAAGATTTAGTGTGATACTATCTAATAGTCTAATGTCAATTGGTGCGAGGGTGAAAACTAAGCCATACATTGATGTGATGTCTAATCTGAGGTAAAGGTAAGGGTTAGTAAATTATACACACGTAGTCGGACCAAGGTGCGGAGTGAAATTCTCTATTTGGAGGACCAATCACTTAGGGATATATATCTTACCAACTTTGCATGTAAAACACTAGGAAAGGATTACTATTATTAGGAATACCGCGTTAAGAGCTTATGGGAAACACATACACCCTAGTTTCTCTCTCTTATTGATAACAACAAAGTTTGAATCTTGCTCACTTGTTAATTAAACAACAATCAGTTATTTGTTTCACAAGTCCCCCTCCCTTTTATTTACTTGTCTCAGAAATAAGTTGACTAAACGAATATAATAGTGGGTTAAGTTTAAGTATAAACCATATTCCTCGTGCGATCGACCCCAACCTACAAGTTGGGTTCTTTATTTGACAATGATCGCTTATACTTCTTTAGGAAGGTGTAATTTGAGCGTATCATGCAACCCTGTTATTTTTCCACTGAGTGAACCAGATATGAGCCACATCCTTCAGTTGGTAGGATTCCAACTCAACACTCTCAGTTCCAGTCACTTGCATTACTCCATGAATTTTCTTTACCTTATCAATGAAGTTCTGTGGGTCCTCACCAAACTTCGACCCTAGGAAATCAGGTGGATTCATCCGAATAAAGTCTCAAACCCTAGTTGTAAATGAACCACCATTTGTGTTTGCAGGAACTGCGGCCTGCTGATTGTTCTGATTAGATACACTCTTAACCAAGAGCTGGATTGCATTCCGAAATTTTGCATTTGTAACCTCGTGGTTCGGGACTGAAGGAACTGCGTTAGCCCTGCGTGCATTATCATTTCGTATGTTAGCTCTACAAGGAGGCATGATCTGAAACTCATAACAACGGATTAGAAAGGAGAAGTTGAATCATATCTCACGCATGATAAGAATAGCAAAGAAAGTGAAGTTTTACTTAAAACACTTTGTAGCCTCCCCCTCATAGATGTGGCGTGCTTCACACCCACGAAAGAGACTCTACTTAGTGCGGCTTTTAGACATCCTAGGACTCTTAAACCTATTGCTCTGATACCAAGTTTGTGACGCCCCGAGGCAACCCCCTTGACGTAACACGGGACCTAGGATCACAAGTGACCCCAAGCTAACCCTGAGTCTGGCATATCATAAGCATACTGAAAATAACTAAGTAAAATATGAACTATGCGGCAGCTAAAAATAGTGGATATCCGAAAATGGGGAAAAACCCAACTAGTCTGAATATGTAAAACATACTAAGAGTTTAGCGATAACTAAAGCAATCACTTAATAACTCAAGCTGAATCTACTACTATTTATGAAAAGCCTCTAACTGAGTTGAAACGCTGGGACATGCCCCTCAGCTAACTCTAACAAAACTGAAAAATTGAAATCAAAGACTAAAATAAAAGCATGTCTATTGTCCTCGGAATATGAGGACTCACCACTAAAGTTGTTGACTGCAGACCGAGAATCGATCTAAATGTAATCTGGGTGCTGAGTACCTGAACCTACATCATGAAAGGATGTAGTGCAGAGTATGCGTCAGTACTTCAAATGTACTGAGCATGCATGATATAGATACTAAGCTGAACAAATATATATAAGCTGAACAAAGCATAAGTGAGCAATGACATAAACTGAGTAAGAGTGTACATACTGAAAGATAACTGAAAAGCTAATCTGAATGCAATGACCAAGTACTAATCATGAAAGTAACATGTTGAACTGAATGCTGAAGTATATACTGAAAACCTGGTCAAATGCACTAAGAGTCTGACTGTGGGAGCTACTATTAACTGACATAAACCACGTGAGCTAAACGTGGAGTCCAATGTATACGCCCCATCAAGAGGACCCAATATACCTTGTCAGGGGTATAAAGGTATGACTGGCGTGATCATTAAATTTGATGCCCAACAGAGGGGACTTATACTCTTACGAGGGCACGTAGTTTTGGGACTATGAGGGTAAGTTGAACCCTAGTCCAACTAGGTGCTAAGTCTACTCCCAACTGAATATGTATATGACACAAATGTAACTGAAATACTGAATTGCTGAATAACTCAAAATACTGACATACAATCTGATAATGCAACATTATATACTGATAATGTAACATTCAAAATCTGGAGCATGATTATCTGTTTAACTGACCTAGCAAGTATAATTTGTGAACTAAGAGAATTTATACAAACTAAGGTTCTGAGTTTCATACAAGAAATTAAGCAAACTTTCCAAGAAACAAGCTATTTTGATTTAGGATACTACAACAGCTAAATCACAGTAAATATCTAAGGTTTTAGAAACCCTAGGTCTATACAAGATGTGGAGAATCAAGGATCAGACTGAATTCTAGGGACCTAATGGATGAAAGGAATCCACTAGTGAAATCTCACATAACTGGTCACGAAATCTACGGAGAAATCCTTTGATTTCGAGACTGAAACTTGAAGAACATGCTTCTTTTTCTTGAAGGAAACTGGCGCCTCTTTCGCTTCTTTCCGTTCTAATTTGGATGATTTTTGGAGAATGAGGGTTTTGGGTAAGTCTGACTAAGTTATTAGGCTTAGACTGAGTAAAACGATGTAGTTTAGGCATCAAACGACGTAGTTTAAGTGCCCAACGCATAGGGAAAAGGACCAAAATGACGAGTGCCACCTACTACAGGACTGACAGGCCGTTGTTTGACCTACCAAACGTATTTAGGAGTCGTCGTTCATGCTCTACCCGATAGGGCTTAACTAAAACGAGCATAACTTTTTACTCTGAGCTTGAATTTTAGCAAACTCAGTTGCGTTGGAAAGAGGATTCAATTATCTTTAATTTGATAGGTCATGGGCCACCTAAATGATTTTGTGCTAAAATATATGACCGTTTGAAGTTGAACCAATAATAATTTTCCTCCAATTGGCTGCTGACCTTCACCTACGATCCGTAGGTCCAACCACGGACCGTACTGGTTGAACGTGGGTGGGATCAGAGACCATCAAACTTTGGACCCCAACGACGGAACCAACCTATTGTCCGTGGGTGAATCAACGGACCGTAGTTCATGGCCGTAGGTGTCACCTTTTGATCCTCTATTTTCCCTAATTCTGTGATTGAACCACGGGACCCCACCTACGGTCCGTGGTTCTACCTACAGTCCGTGGGTGGTTTCCGTTGGTTCTGACACCAGATTCTGGAAAGCTGTATTTTTCTATTTTCTCGAGTCCAAGGTGTTACACACCTTGTCCTCGATAAATTTCTAATCTCTTTTGTATTGTCTTCCCACCAGATATTGAATCCTCTTTTGGGCAGGTGCACCCAAGCGGCAGGGAGTGCAAGTAATTTAATAACTATTCCAAAATACATGAGCCAAATTAAGGGTGATAAATCATAAATTTATTAACTCGTAAAAACATTTAGAAATATGTACATGTACATTTGTCCTGTGGTATTAGCTGACTATGTTTTAGATACATTGTATCCATCTGACGGATCGTGCAAGGGATAAGGTAGTGGTGTTATACATGTACGCTATACTAATTATGAGCGACTTATTCTCTATATTTTCCAATTAATGGATTGTTGGATGTGCAAAATGTCAATCTCCAAGTTTCATTGTAACTTATTTTACACATATAGTTTTTATTTCCAACCTACAATAATTTCAAATATAAATGAAATTTAGGGTTTTGAAAGATATACCAGTAATCTGCCCATCTTGTAGTGCACTTTAAATAATCTTCCTCCTTTTATAATGTGTACCCAAATAATATCATCATTTGGAAAGTGCCTTCATGCTTTGAATTCTTTTAAGTTATTACTGAACCCCTTCGAAGAACTAATACTCTAAACTCTATTTTGATAGTTTAGTTTCAGTATGCATATATTTGTGTTGAATCTGCATGGTTAGAGGTATAAGGGGAAGTAATTATAGGTGTTAATTTCAGGTGATTTGATAGTAAGTAAAAGTAAGAGGACACAAAGTAGATTAGACAAATTTTATAACCCCTAGAACCTCGTGCTACGTGAAGTTCTTTTAAAAAGATTTGTGGTAAACACAAAACAATTTACAATAGAAAGGGATCAAGTGATACATTTCCTTTGTTGAGATAGGCTTCTGTTGTAACCTGTATGAAATGACACAAGTTAGAATTCCTGTAATGGGTGATTCCTGAACTCCTACACCCAAATAATAATTCGTGTATTTATTGGCTAAAGGAGAATGCATTGTACATGCTTGTTTCCACTGTAAGAGTTTCAGGTGGAATTGGTTCTAGGATATATTTCTTTTAGAAATGAATTATTTTGGTGGGTGATGTAGCAATTTGAATGCTATGATGCCAAAGATGGAAAAGGATTAAGTAAAACAGAGAAGAGGGTGGTGGATTTTGCAGTGCAAGATTTCCTTCAGATTGACTGATAAATTAAAGAGTAGCACAACTTTGAGCAAAAAAATATAAAATGTAAATAAACAGGTGCATTAGCTTTGAACAAATAGATGTAAATTTAAAATACACTAGTGCATTTAACAGGAAGGATAGAACCTACGACTCGTGAATGATGGCGAGTAGTCTCTCCAAAGGCTATTCCAATATTAGATTGCGTTTAGCGTGAGGAGGAACAATAATGGCATTAATTTTATAGATTTCTCGAGTTTGTGTTTTCCTCATCTATTACAATATTTCTTTTTGGAAGACGGATTCTTTAGTCATATGGGATACTTGTGCAAGGGTAGAAGAATAGTTGTAGTGGTTAATTCTTGCTCACCCATATAATTGTGGAAAGTTGTTTTCAATGTCACTTTTTATTTCTAGCATGCCATTGTTGTACACCAATAAGCGCCCGGTAAATCTAGAAGTGCAAGTACCAGAATCACTTTGCAGTGCAGCCTCTAACCTCACGAGTTGGTATCTAGTTCATTGGCTTAGAAGTGTGAAACAGCACAACAATCTGAACATCACAAAAATTTTATGGTTTCTTAATTAGCTGTCTTTTTTCTTCATCTAAGAAAAATCTTCCAATTCCATGTGCGTACAAATTTTTCATATGTGAAAGCAATTAATACAACCTAAAGTCCCTTATATTTTTCAGTATTTTTACACCATCGTTTTCTCTCGCAATGCATTTAGTTCACCTGGCCTACTGGTATTTGAAAATTACTCCATTGCCAACACTTTCCATTATTAAGAAGCTATATTAAAAACTACTTTGTTGTTGTTTGACATTTGTCACGTTCCGGAGATACTTCAAAATATAACTATTTTGATTGTGAAAGTGTATGGTGACACTCTTGGTGCATAGTGCTTGTGGACCAAGCATGTAAATTAATATGGGCTGAAATCCTAGTAATCATTGATTTCCCTGTCATTAATCTTTACCACCCAAATTTAATACGTTTGTGAAATATATATTGTAGAGACGGATACGTTATTATAATTCAAATGTCATACACACGCTAACATAGTATTCTTAGTAAACCAATAGATTTTTTTTCATTTTTTGTTAGGTGGATCTAGCACCTCGTCCTGGATAAATTTCTAATCTCTTTTGTATTGTCTTCCCGCCAGATATTGAATCCTCTTTTGGGCAGGGGCACCCAATCGGCTGGGACCACAAGTACTTTAATGACTATTCCAAAACACATGCGGCAAATTGAGGGTGATAAATCACAAAGTTATTAACTCATAAAAATTTTTAGAAATATGTACATGTACATTTGTCCTGTGGTATTAGTTGACTATGTTTTAAATGCATTGTATCCATCTAACGGATCATGCAAGGAATAAGGTAGTGGTGTTATATATGTACGTTATACTAATTATGAGTGACTTATTCTCTATCTTGCCCAGTTAATGGATTGTTGGATGTGCAAAATGTCAATCTCCAAGTATCATTGTAACTTATTTTACACATATAGTTTTTGTTTCCAACCTACAGTAATTTCAAATATAGATGAAATTTAGGGTTTTAGAAGATATGCTAGTAATTTTCCCATCTTGTAGTGCACTTTAAATAATCTTACTCCTTTTATAATGTGTACCCAAATAATATCATCATTTGGAAAGTGTCTTCATGCCTTGAATTCTTGTAAGTTATTACTGAACCCCTTTGAAGAACTAATACTCTCATCACCCAACCGACAGAGTATTTGGGTATCTTGTTAGTAAACTCTATTTTGATAGTTCAGTTTCAGTCTGCATACATCTATGGTGAATCTTTATGGTTAGAGGTATAGGGGAAAAGTGATTATAGGTGTTAATTTCAGGTGATTTTGAGAGTAAGTAAAAGTAAGAGGACAAAAAGTAGATTAGACAAATTTTATAACCCCTAGAACCTGGTGTTGTGTGAAGTTCATTTAAAAATATGTATGGCAGACACAAAACAATTTACAGTAGAAAGGGATCAAGTGATATGTTTCCTTTGTTGAGATAGGCGTCTGTTGTAACCTGTGAGAAATGACACAAGTTAGAATTCCTGTAATGGGCGATTCTTTAACTCTTACACACAAATAATAATTTGTATATTTGTTGGCTAAAGGAGAATGCGTTGTACATGTTTGTTTCCGCTGCAAGAGTTTTTGGTGGAATTTGTTCTAGGATATTCTTCTTTTAGAAGTGAATTATTTTGGTGGGCGATGTAGTAATTTAAATGTGATGATGCCAAAGTTGGAAAAGGATTAAGTTAAATAGAGAAGAGGGTGGTGGATTTCACAGTGCAAGATTTCCCTCAGATTGACTAATAAATTAAAGAGTAGCACAACTTTGAGCGAAAAGATATAAATTGTAAATAAACAGGTGCATTAGCTTTGAGCAAAAAATATGTAAATTGTAAATAAACTGACGCATTTAACATGTAGGATAGAACTTATGACTCGTGAATGGCGGTGAGAAGTCTCTCCAAAGACTATTCCAATATTAGATTGCGTTTAGCGTGAGGAGGAACAATGATGGCTTGAAAATCCTGTCAATTAAGGGAAATTGAATGACACAATGTAGAAGAAGGCTTGATTAATTACTGTCATACGCTTGGCTAAGCATATGAAGCAGGGCACAATTGTTCGTTTATTATAGAAGTAAGATGTCTGAGGGGAAAGAGAGAAAAGTGAGGAGTTTCATCTGTTGGGGGATGGAAGTAGGTGGCTGTCTAGAATGCTATAGTTGAAAGTGACAACTCTTGCGAAGGAAGGTGTAGCGCGGCAAGGAGTTGGGAGCACAACATACTATTAAGTTAGGTTTTTTCTGAGTTAGGGGTATTTATGTAATTTAACTTTTAAGTTTTTGAGTTCATACTTTTAAGGTAGTGTGTGTATGTATATGTCATTCCCCGAGCTACCCCCAGGATGCGGACACGGGACCTAGGATCATGAGTGACCCCAAGCTAACCCTGCTGGCATATCATAGCATACTTAAAGAGAACTGAATCAATAAACACTGTGCGGAAGCTAATTATAAGATAAATCTGAAATGATGGGAAATACCCATACTACATTTGAATATATAAATGCGGAGAGTTTAACAACAACTGAAAAGTCAAACTCAAATACTAAAGCTAATTCTAACTATGTCTGAAATAAAGCCTCTAACTAACTAGAAATGTTGGGACATGCCCCAGCTAAATCTAGCAAAAACTGAAACTAAGACTAAAAGAAAAGGAAACATGTATGTCATCCTTGGAGAATGAGGACTCACCACTGATACTGCTGAGCTGAGATCGGGAATCGATCTATACGTGATCTGGAAAATTAGAAATTGAACCAACATCATGAGAAGATGTAGCGCAGATTATGCGTCAGTACTTGAAAGGTATTGAGCATGCAGGATAGAGTAAAGCTGAACAATAATCATAACTGAACAAAGCAATAAGATCAACAATATAATCTGAACTGAATATAAATACTGAGATATACTGAATACTGAACTAACTGAATGCAATGACCAAGTACATGATATGTTGAGTCTGAATACTGAACTGTAACTGACAACCTGGTCAATGCACTAGAATCTGACTGTACTGTGGAAGATACTAATAACCGACATAAACCACATGAGCTAAATGTGGAGACCGATGTATACGCCACATCGAGAGAACCTAATAAACCCTGCTAGAGGTATAAAGGCATGACTGGCGTGATCACTAAAATGATGCCCACAGAGGGGACTTACAACCTACGGGGCACGTAGTTCTAGGACTATGAGGGTACGCTGGAACCCTAGTCCACTCGGTATTAAGCTACTCCCAATAAATTATGAAATTAACACATTATGACTGAATTCTGTAAAACATGGATAGCTCGATGTTCTGACATGCAAACTCTGAGAATGCAACAATTATATCTGATAATATGACATTCGTAAACTCAAGCATGTATATAACTGAAATAGCTGGCCAAGCATGTGTAATTCATGAACTAAAGGAACTACATAGGTAGGGTTCTGAATTTCATGCAAGAAACTGAGCAACAACATGATAATCTGATTTGGATCATTCTAACAGCTAAAACCCAATAATTTCTAACATTCAAAAAACCCTAGGTCTAGATAATATCAAGAAAATCAAGATTCTGACTGAATTCTAGGGACCTAATGGGCGAAAGAAACCCACTATTGAAATCCCACATACCTGGTGATGAATTCCACGGAGAAATCTTTTGATTTCGGGGATGGAACTTAAGAAAACTCGCCGCATTCTTGGAAAAAGGGTTTGATCGACTGTTTCTCCCCTTTTGCTCTGAGTTTGCTAAATTTTGGAGAATGAATTGACTAGGGTAAGTTCTAATTAAGTTACTAGGCTTAAACTGACCAAAACTACGTAGTTTAGGGGGTTAAACGATGTACTTTAGGGGTCCAACGCATAGGTAAAAGACCAAAAGACCCCTGACTTAACTGTTGTCGGGGTTAACCGACGGACCGTGGATGGACCGATGGTCCGTGCTGGTCAACCGTCGTTCGTTACTGGGAGTTGAATAATGAGGGTCTGACCTACGGCCCTGGACCACGGACCGTGGTCTGACGTACGGTCCGTAGGTCCTGCCGTAGGCTGACCCTTAGCTGATTTTCTGGGGGGGTTCTGGGACTGAAATCTGGGGTCCGACCTACGGCCCTGGACCACAGACCGTGGTCTGACCTACGGTCCATAGGTCTGCAAACATAGGTTATATATATTGACACACACTCTTTCTTTGACTATTTTACACCTTTCACTATTACACCCCTAAACTTATGCTTTTAGTCTAGATTTGTATTTTTAACCCATCCACCTCATACTCAGGTTTCAACCTATGTTTACACCTCAGAGTCTTCATACAAATCTACTTATTAAAAGAAATCAAGTACTTGGGTAATTTATGGCTAAAGAAGAATATATCTAGGCTTAATGAGCCGACTAGGGATTTATATAAAAAGGGTAGATTTTCATTTACAAAATATGAGGAGTCTAACGAAAGCCTAACATCTTTTTTATTCTAAATATTTACCTAACATATTTTTCTATTCTAAATGTCTATCTATTATTTCTCCAAAAATACATTCCAAGAAAGTTTTAAACCATAATGAATACAATGGACTTTATAATTACTCACCACTCAAGGGACATGTTAATGGAAAATCTATCGTTTTAGCAAATATATGGACTTTTAGGTTCTTTTGAGCTGCATATTTATATGTTTTTTGTAGAGCTTAGGACATTATGAAGAATTGTCGTGAAGGAACTTTAAGCATTTGATCACTCGTTTGCGAGGTATGTTAAGACAAAACTCTCTTCTTCATATAGCACATATTCAAAAGTATTGCAAATCATTGAATGAGTCGTTTTTACTATTTTATTGCTAGGAAAACCCTCTGAAAAGGAAATTGGGTATCAACTGATATTATTCCTTGACTTTATCGTATTGTTATTACACTTGTAATGTTGTGAAGTATGTTTGATGTTTAAAGTTAGTTTTCATCGATTTTCTTATTCCTTACGTCTAGTAACGAGTTATTGTCCTATTAGGAAGGTTGAAATATTGGAGGAAAATTATGTTGCATCTAAGGAATTTATTAAGTCATTTTTTCTCGTCAATTTTTTTTATGAAAATGTTATCTAAAAATGATATTAATACTTAATCTTGTACTCTATTCTTTCGGTTATACTTGTCAGATGACCTTAATTCTAAAAATGATTATACTATTTTAATAAACCAAGTTAAACATGTCATAGTCTTCTTTTGAGTTTTTAAATATTTAATTTCCTAAGTTGAAGTTGAGTGAAGAGCGTTGAGTCTAATATGTGTTTTGTAGGCCTAAATAATCGCATGAACTTTAAATGAACTTAAGAGGAGAATCTAAGCACGAAAGAGCAAAAATTGGCTAAGTTCTTATTATGACATACTATATGCATTCAGGATGTTATATCATGACATGTTATATGCATCCATTCCTGAGTTATAATTAGAAGGAATGAGGCTTAATCACCCATATATATGTATAGGGTAAAGAAGACCATGAGAAAACAGAGATGATAAGAGCTAACTACCGAACTTCCTCCCATTGCTAACAGTTGGATGAGCATTCATGCATATACATATATATATATATATATATATATACACACACACATATTCATGTACATTATCATACGGACATTTTATACATATCAAAAGAATTTTGAGTTCAGTTATCTTCCCCGTTATGGCTAGTAGGATTTCAGTTTTAGGTGGTATCTTTATTATCCTTCTAATCACAGTTGTTTATGATTCTACTTTCCGCTTTATATATCAATACATATTTATTTGTACTAATGTTTTGTTGTCTGGGTGTAACACCCGGATTCAAAAAGATAGAAATATGCAGCTTTTGCAGGAACTGGTGCCAGTACCGACGAAGCCACCCACGGACAGTCGACTGACACATGGACCGTAGGTCGGCTTGTGGTTGGCCAGTCCAGGTTCCCAAAAAATTTCAAGTTCTATTACTTTCCTACGGTTCACCGGGATGGTCCGTTGTCCAATCCACGAGTCGTAGGTAGGTCTCGTAGGTAAGTCTCAGACTTAGAGAAATTTTGGAGTAAGAAATGGAGACCCACGACTGGGCATGTACGGCCCGTAGGTGGACCCACAGACCATACATGGGTCCATCGTTGGGAGTCCAAAAATCATAGTCTCTGAACTCGAACGACGACCAACCAGTACGGTCCGTGGTCTGACCAACGGACCGTAGGTTGGGTCATCGATGGGAGTAGGCAGTTATTTTTATGAGGGATTTTGGGTCTTTTCTGAATTATTCTAGCCTAATTATACGTCATCTTACCCTCTATTAGAAGCTTATATAAATGTTTTTAAACCCCAAAGTCTTCCAAATTAATTAATTCTCTCAAACTCTCAAAAGAAGAAAAAGCCATCCTCTCAAATATTTCTCTCTCTAGAAGCTTGAACAAGAAGGCTAGAGTTTCAAGACAAATCTCCCATTTACACCATTGATATTAAGCTTTTGGCAACAAGGTATGATAGTTTTCACCTATGGAGCCCTTTCCTCCATAGGGTTCCTAAATTCTCTAATTTTGTAAAGAAGGATTCTCCAATTGAGTTAGGGTTTTATCCAACTGACATCGGTTCTTTATATTATTGATAGATTTATGTCTATTATTGCATGAATTGAAGGAATTGCACAATTTTAGGATGAATCCCCATGAACCCATGCATACCCGTTATTTTCCAAGCTATGATGATATAATGTGGGTTTTAAATCTTGAAAGAGGAATTTATGAAGATATGCATGTTCTTATGAATTTGATGAAAATGATTTCAGATTTGCTTTGAGAGTAAAGCATCCATGTTGTTGTTGTGTTGTGAAAGGATTTCTCATATATACATGAAAGCATGATTGTGAAAGGGTTTTCTCACATAAAGGATTCTAGGGTTGAAAGGTTTTCTCAACTAAACTTCGAATCAAGATCTAAGGAGTTATTCAAATGAAACCTAGCTTGGATTGGTTCCTTAAATTGTACCTTTCCATGGATGATATGTGACTTAGCCTGGATTGGCAATATGACGTGCCCTTCCATGGATAATAAAGACAAGTATGTAATAATGACTATTCTATGGGATTTACTCTTAGCACCGAGAGGATATTGAGATGGAAGCTCTCCCGTTAGTAGAGGTCGGATTTCTAGTAGCAATTTCTTTATCCCATAACTATGTGCCACTATAGGATGTTATCTTACATGTACATTAGCTAGTGGATCCACCTAAGCTAGAAGTTCATGGTCTTAACTTGGCAAGTAGGACACCCCTTTTGGTGTGGGGTAGACACCGGATTCCATGCTTATAGCTCACATGGTCTCTATGTCGGTTTAAGGTAATTTCCCACAATAATAAACTAAGGTTACTATTATAAGTATCTTACAAATGTTTTAAATATGTTATCTTGCATTGACCATGTTTTATGATGCATGTTTTCTAACATTTTTACCTTATGATTTAGCTTAGTCATTGCATGTTATGAAAATGTCCATTTAAGTATGATTTCCTATGTTTTATGCATTGCTATCATACTTGGTACAGTTTTTTACTAATGTATACTCTTGCCTACATTTCTTATCCAAATGTAAGGTCCAACACTCTAGATTTGCATTTCTGTGGCTAGGGATCTCTTAGTAGAAGTTTGAAGATTGGCGAGTCCTCATGTTCCGAGGACAGAGATTTCATATTTTATTGCCTTTACTTTTCAAATTGTATGTGATGTACGGGTTACGTCCCGATCACTTCTTATGTACTAAATGACTTTGAGACATTTTTAGACTTCCACTTTATTTTATAAAACTCTTAAGTCTTGAAATTATCTTTTTAAATCTCTTGGTCTGAGAGAGTGACCTGTTGCATGAGCAACCCGACTGTGACTCTTTTATCTTGTTTATGTATGCTAAGTGGCTTGTGTAGGGCCTCTCGGGGTCCTATACGACATGTTACACCTAGCGTCTATCTTGGGTCGTGACAAACTTGGTATTCAGAGCAAAAGGTTTAGAAAGGTCCTAGTAAGTCTCATAAGCCACATCGAGTAGAGTCTTTTTCATGAGTGTGAAGCGCGTATGAATGAGAGCCTACAAGATGTTTAGGAAACTTCATTTCTTTTATTACTCTAAAGTCGTGCGATAGAGTTTAACTCTATAATGTCTCTCTCTTATTCCTTATCCGATGCGCTATAGGATATGGCACCTCGAAGGGCATATGTTATAGAAGGAATGCGGGAGGGAATGGAGAACAAGAGGCTCCTCCCCAAGCTCCTCAAGTTTCGATCGACCCTTTGGCCAAGCAAGTAATTAATGCGGAGTTTAGGGCTTCTTTCAAGTATTGGCTCAAGCCATGACGGCTTAAGCAAATAAGGAGGTTGTGGTTCCCGTGAACCCAAATGTGGGTACAACAACATCTAGAGTGAGGGATTTCACTAGAATGAATCCTCTGAAGTTTCATGGTTCTAAGGTTGAGGAAGATCCTCTAGAGTTCATTGATGAGGTTTATAACGTGTTGATGATCATGACGCCGGTGGAAAAGGAGGAATTGGCTGCTTATCAACTTAAGGGTGTTGCTCAAATATGGTTCAACCAATGGAAAAAAGAGAAGGTGGAAGATGTGGGTCCTCTTGACTGGGAGAAGTTCAAAGTTGCCTTCCATGATAGGTTCTTTCCCCTTGAGAGGAGGGAGGCAAAGGTTCTTTAATTCATCAACCTTTGTCAAGTAAACATGAGTGTGAAGAATATGCTTTGAAGTTCACACAATTGTCTCGATATGCTCCTACTATGATTGTCGATCATAGGGCAAGGATGAGTAAGTTTGTTTTGGGTGTGTCCAAAATGGTGGTTAAGGAATGTCGTACCGCCATGCTCATAAAAAATATGGATATTTCTCGTCTCATGGTTCATGCTTAACAAATCAAAGAGGAGAAACTTAAGGAAAGATCTAGGGAGGCAAAGAGGGCCAAAATCGGTAATGGTAACTTCTCACATTCAAGGTCCGATGGACATGGTTGTCCTAAGTTCCGACAAAGGTTTTCTGGTCAAGGTTCCTCCAATTCTCCATTTAAGTTCAATAAAGATAGGGTGTCTAACCCTGAAACTCAAGGAGGAAATGGTGGTAGATCTTCATTGTCTATGTCTACTTGTGCTAGGTGTGGAAAGAAGAACAAGGGTAAGTTCTTAGCCGGCACGGATGGGTTCTTCAGTTGTGGTAAAAGTGGGCATAAAAAAAGGGATTGTCCATCACTTGTGACTAAGGGAAGAGAAGGTAAGCAAGCTCTTCCTAGTGGTTTGGGATCAAGTGCTCCAAAGCAAAATTGATTCTATGCACTTCAGACTCGTCATGAACAAAAGGTTTCTCCCGATGTGGTTACCGGTATGTTGAAAATCTTCCAACTTTATGTTTATGCTTTACTTGACTCCGATGCTACCTTGTCTTTTGTGACGCCATATGTGGCTATGAGGTTTAATATTCTTCTGGATGTATTGTTAGGCCCTTTTTCTGTCTCTACTCCAGTTGGCAATTCTATCGTGGCTAAGAGGGTCTATAGAAAGTGTCCTGTCTCCTTGTCCCATAGAGTCACTCATGTTGATATTGTAGAGCTTGATACGATATATTTTGATGTTATCCTTGGTATTGATTGGTTGCATTCATGTTATGCTTCTATTGATTGTAGAACCCGTATAGTCAAGTTTCAATTTACTAATGAACCCATCCTTGAGTAGAAAGGGGGAAATTCTATGCCTAAGGGCCAGTTTGTCTCTTGTCTTAAAAGCTAGAAAGATTATTTCTAAGGGTTGCATATACCATCTTGTTCGGGTTAAGGATATGGATTTTGAAACCCCTACTCTTGAGTCGGTCCCCGTTGTTAACGAGTTTTCGAAAGTTTTTTCCGATGATTTACCCGGTGTTTATCCGAGAGGGAAATAGACTTCGGTATTGACCTTCTCCCAAATACGCAACCTACCTACATTCCTCCTTATCGTATGGCTCCGACATAACTTAAGGAATTAAAGGAGAAATTGAAAGATTTGTTGGATAAGGGTTTCATCCAACCGAGTATTTCTCCATGGGGTGCTCCAGTTTTGTTTGTTAGAAAGAAAGATGGTTCACTCTGGATGTATATTAACTACCGACAATTGAACAAGGTTACCGTTAAGAACAAATATCCTCTCCCAAGGATAGATGACTTGTTTGATCAACTTCAAGGAGAAAGTTACTTCAAGGAGAAAGTTACTTCTCTAAGATTGACCTTTGGTCGGGTTATCACCAATTGAGGGTGAAGGAAGATGACATTCTGAAAATGGCTTTTCAAACTCGGTACGGTCATTATGAGTTTTTTGTAATGTCGTTTGGTTTGACTAATGCTCCGAAGTCATTTATGGATTTGATTAATAGGGTGCTTAGGCAATAGCTTGATATGTTAGTGATTGTGTTCATTGATGACATATTGATCTATTCGAGGAGTGAAAATGATCATACCAATCATTTGAGGATTGTGTTGCAAGTTCTCAAGGACCAACAACTTTTTGTAAAGTTTAACAAATGTGAGTTTTGGTTAAGGTCTGTAGCCTTTCTTGGTCATATTGTTTCTGGCAATGGTATTGAGGTAGATCCTAAGAAGACGGTTTCGGTCAAGAGTTGGCCTAGACCTCTATCCCCTTCAGATATTAGAAGTTCTTGGGTTTAGCCGGTTACTATAGAAGGTTTGTTTATGGGTTTTCATCGATTGCCTCTCCATTGGTGGCATTGACCAAAAGAAAGTTAAGTTCATATGGTCGGAAGCATGTGAGAAGAGTTCCCAAGAATTGAAGGATAGACTTACTTCCGCTCCGGTGTTGACCTTACCAGAAGGGTCTGAGTTTAATTGCGTAGAATAAGTGATTAATTTTGTTTTTGTGGGCTGCAGATTAGAATTTGAAGGTCGGGGTAAAAATCAGGCACGTTGGACTATTCGGCAAGCCAGGTCAAGCTCGCCGAGTGGTTCGGCGGTTCGCCTAACGACCCTTGGATAGCCTTTTTATCCTTCATATTTGAGAATTTCATTCTGTAACTTTCGGCGATACGCTTGAGCTCACCGAGTTCACTCGGTGGCTCACCGAATGCCCCTTCAGATCGCCCTTCTACGCCCAATTTTTCAAAAATATTTTGTAACCTTCGGCGAGCTACTTTTAGTTTGCCGAATGATGTCGGCAATCAGCCGAAAGGCCCTAGACATCGCCGACTTATGCTGATTTCTGAGTAATATTGTTCTGGAACACTCGATGAGCCCGACTTGGCTCGCCAAATGGTTTCGGCGACTCGGCGAGCTTTCCTGCAATTGTTAAACTTTGAGTTTTTTTTCTGAACCAAGTCTAACGTATTCGACATTGTTTTGCAGGTATGGCTAGACCAAAAGTACCTGGAAGAAATCAACAGCCCCGAAAGTGTGCACGGGGCATTGTTATAAATGAGGGGGCTGCACCCTCCTGGAAGGAACCGACAAAACTTCCTCCGACTGGGGGAAAGGGAAAAGGAAAGGGGCTTGTTTTGCCCACACTAGCGGAGGGGAGCTCCGACAGCGAAGGCATCTATGCCACTCACCTCACTATCTCTGATAGTGAGGGCCACTCAGGTGACAGTTCACTAGTCTCCGCGTCTAAGCGGAAAGACGATCAGACTCTCCAGACTAGAAGAGTGGAGCTACGCTCCATGGCTATACATGATCAAGCCAGGATTCCAGTGCCACCTACTCCTCCTCCACCTCCAACTCTAATTGTTGAGCAGGTTCCTCTGGTGCCACCAGTTCAGGCACCCCCACCCCGATCACTGAATAGATTGAAGGCCGAGGGTTTGAGGATGATATTAGAGGAAAAGAGGTTGTCTACAGATGGTATTGTAGACCGGAACCCGGAGGTGTGGAACTCTATTAAGTTCCAAGTGTTTGAGATTTTCACAAATCCCCGAAGCCCTTATATTCCTACTTGGGTCCGGGAGTTTTATGTCGAGTATGAGAAGCTGGTACCGAAAGGAAAGAAGAAAGCTAGCTCATTCAAGTCAGTTGACTATGTGGTAGTGCGGGGTCGGAAGGTGAAGTGCAGCAGCACTGATATCAATGATGTGCTAGGTTGTACGATGAACATGATGCATTACTATATAGATAAAATCCAGAAAAAGACCCTCGATGATTTGAAAGGCTGGTTAGCGCCACTGATCTCTCACATTACACCGTGGTGGATTGAAGTTGGTGTCCCTATTGAGAAGAAAGACCTGAACGTGGCCGCCAAATATTGGTTCGGGTTCATTAGCAGCACACTGATGCCATCACATAATGAATCAATACTTCGGCATCCGAAAGTTGCTTGTTTGGGATGTATCATGGATCGGGAGAGCCTTAATCTCGGTCTGATCATAGAGCAGGAGATGACCAAGAGGGCCAAGCAGAGCCAGACCTCTCTCCCCTTCCCGGTCCTGATTAGAGAGCTATGCAGGTGGGCCCGTGTTCCATTGATTGCTAAGACAGATGTGGAAGTGACTCCCACTTCCTCTACTGACATCCGGAGGATAGAGGCTGAGTACATCAAGAACGAGGCTGATAGGAGGAGAGCTGCACCGGCGGACATGTCCCTGGTAGTCGATGTTGAGATGTTGCCGATAGAGGCAATCCTTTCCCCTCAGGCCAGTGAGCCTACAGGTACCCCTGGCACCTCTACTTCTATCCCTTCTAGTTTGATTGTTGTTCCCCCTCATACTGTTGCTGCTGCTTCTTCCCAATCCCCATTCAATAAGGCTATATTATACAAGATGGGCCATCTGGCCCAGTCTGCTGATGTGCGTGCCTCCTGGGTAGAGGCCGCTGTGCCAGGGTCGATTGAGCGGGTGATTGTGGCTGCCTTGGCCCCGATTAGGGATTAGTTTAGAGAGCACAGAGAGCGGATAGATGCCCATGGATTTGCACTAGATGCCCTCACCGTGAGAGTTAAGGCTTGTGAGCAAGGACAGGGTGCTTCTGAGGATGTGACGGCCTTGAAGGCCGATATTGTTGGGCTGCGAAAAGATGTGGATGAGCTGAAATCAACCGACCTATATATGTTATTCGGCACGGTTAATATCCCAGAGGTTCTGAGTACAGATTTCCCAGTCAGTTCTGAGATTCCTTCGGTTACGACCGGAGATGTTTCTAGGGATGAGGTAGATGCTGAGTCTGAGGCTAAGACTGATGAGGATGAGCTGGGTGTTAGAGATGCAGCGGTGTATGATGACTTGGAGGATCTTGAGGGAACTATGGTCTAGACAGCTGTGGTGGCTTCTTTGAGATATACTTCGATGGTGGGCTCCAGTAGAGCAAAGGATGATTTAGAGCCGGGCACTGATGCCCAGAAAAATGGAGTCACAGATATGCAGATTTTTTGACTCCCTTTATATTTAGTGTTTTGACTTGTTTACTTATTTTTTGGCATTTGAGGACAATTGCTAGTTTAGTTTGGCGGGGTGAGGTATTTCCATACCTACCTCTTTTGGGTTATTTTCTGGATATTCTGTGTTTTGGGGGATTGTTTTTGTGAATGTTGGGTTTTGTTGATATATATATCGGTTTGTGATCTATTGGTTTTAATGTGTATGATGGTTTTGACCCGATTTAAAAATTTACACCTCTTGATGTGTTTGAATGTGGTTGTTCTCTTGCAATTTCGAGTGTCGGTTGTGATCAATATCGATGACTTGAACAGTGCTCTCGATTGAACGATGTGTACGGCTCTAATGAGGCAAATTGAGTTGCATACGTCATATGTGAAATCCTAGCATCTCATTGTGACTAGCTAGTTGTTGAGTTGATCTATTGTGATGATCATTGCACGCTAGTGGAAAATTGTAGAGTCTTGTTTGATAATTGCGGTGAATGCCTTGTGTGGTGAGATTTTCTTGAAATATGTGCTTGGTTATACCTAGAACTTGTCTGGTTAGTCCAATTGACTGATGTAAGAAAATGATAGAGATGATCTTAGGCACAAGTTGTGAAGAGTGAACCAAAATTGATCTTATACCTCTTTGTGACCACCTTGTGAGAGTGTGAACCTAGCTTGGCACCATTTGAGCCTATCATTTTTCTTTGGATGAAACTTGAAAAACTTTGACCTCTTTGTCCCATCACCAATAACTTTCATGAAGAATTGATTTATTTGAATAGTCAACTTAGGCCAAAAGCCTAAGTTGGGGGTCTGGTGAAAAAGGAGAAAAATCAAGAAGTTTGATAAATTCTCCCTTGTAGGATCATGTTGAAAAAGATGGAACCCCTCCATGTAAAAAAAGAGAAAAGAAAAATGTGGAAGTAAAAAAAAAGATTGAAAAAGAAAAGAGTTTGTGAAATAAAGCTTGTGAAATAGACAAAAGAATTGGGGTATCCAATGAGTCATGCTTAAAGGAACATAGGGTGGATTGTGAAAGTCATATAGTGTGAAAGAGAAGGAGAAAAAGTAAAATGTAGGTCATGCTTCATGAAGGTAGAAGTCGCTAAACCAAAATGATCATAACTTTACCCTCAGCCCCGTTACAAGCCTTGAAAGACCTTTGTGATCTTGAGTGAGCTAAAATTTCATGTTGGTTGGAAAATAAGGGCAAGCCTATGGGTAGAGTCATGCATGTATTTGTCTTTGAGAGTGTGAGAGTTGTTTTTAATTCTGAAATTCTAAATTGTTGATGAGCTTTGTGTGAGCATGGAATCATTCTCGGTGTGAGGGCATTTGAATGCTTTTTCTAAGCTTGAACTTGCATTTGAAGCAACCATTATGACCTTGAGTTCTATTTGAAAATGGTTAGTTTCAGTTTGAAACTTAGAGTACACAATTGGACATTGCATGAGTAGTTTGAACCTCTTGTGTGCATTCATGTTGAGTCTTGAGTAGAAGTGTTTGTAGACATCCTTATTGAGCTAATTGATCTTGTGTTTTACTTGAGGACAAGCAAAAGTTTAAGTTGGGGGTGTTGATGAGTCTGGATTTCGACTCATTAGGGCTTGCTTTTCATAGTATTAGTGTCCTCGATGCCTATTTTGTGCTCTAAACTGATGTTTAAATGCTAATTTATTGCTATGAAGGCAAAAGAGCAAGGCAAGGACATTACCGAGCAAAAAGGAGCGGAAAAGATAAAAAAAAACTGAAGTTAATGAAAACTGACAATTGCCAAAGTCACTCGGTGACTCGCCGAATGGCACTTCAGCTCGCCAAATGTTACAGTGTGCCAGCCCTGGGGAAAAACCAACTTGGTGATGGAATTGGACCTTCGACGAACCGCCAAACGGATCGACGACAAAGACTTTGATCGCCTAATGTTACAAGGTCTGAATGGTGAAGAGTCAAGGCAAAATGGAGAGGGAGAAGAACACTTGGTGCATCGCCGACTTGGTCGGCGATGCTCGACTAGCTCCGCCGAATGACCCCGAAGGCAAAAATTTGGGAATGTATAAATTAATTTTCAAAAAGAGAAAAAGCATGTTGTGTTCCAGTTCCGAAATTTGGATCAACTGTTCTAAGTTTTTACTTTGGGTTTTTTATTCCAAACACTATTCTTAGAGTTTTAAGTCGATTTTCAAGTTGGGTTTTGATTTGAAGCTAATTTGGAGCATTGTAAAGACTTGGATTTTACTACCCATCTTATGGAGAACGTAGTTGGTAATATTTTTCTACTTTTTATAATGTGTGGCTAAAATTCTCATTCTTGGGGGTGTGATTATGTGATTAATTTCCTAAATTAGTGTATGGGTGTTATTAATTTCTGATTTAATTGCTTTTTTGAAGTGGGGTCAATTAATTACTGAGTTTTAACTCATGAATTGTAGTTGCAAATGCAGTTCTAGTCTAGTATTCTATGCTTGCTTGAGAAAGAGGTTTTATAATTCAGGTTATGAATTGATAATTGTAGTGATTGGATTGTTGTGGCTTCAGCTCGAGAGAGTGAATCTTAATTCGATCCTGCCTATCTAGCTCGAGAGAGTAGATAAATTGAGGTTTTGGGTTGTTTATAGTATGATGCTTGTTGAGGTTCGAGAGAACTCACTTGATTCGTGATAGTTTATCGAGAGATTGCTATTACATCTAAAGTTTAGCCTACTCACTAAGATTCAGCGAGTTTTGGTAATTAGTAATCACCAGTATAGCGAAATTGGCAATTAATCAATCACATCCCCATCCATCTATTTCTACTTGATTACTCCTCTGTTTTCATAGTTGTTAATTGACAAACCTTATCCCCCATTCGACACTTGTTGTCAACTCCTTAAATTTAATCCAATGATTTCGATACTTTCTATTCCTACAATAGATTAGAACATGTCTTTCACTTCGTAATTGAATTCTCTACTGTATCATTTCCTGTGGGATCGACTCCAACTCTTCGTTGGGTTTATACTAGATTGTGATCGCCTACACTTAGTATTGGATGAAGTATAGTTGAGTGTTTATCAGGAGTCCAAAAATCATAGTCTCTGAACTCGAAAGACGACCAACCAGTACGGTCCGTGGTCTGTGATGTGAGGCTCAAATCATACATATTTAATCATTATTTGCCTCATATTTAATCTTTTAATTATTCTTTTTTAGCATAAATTTTATGAGTTATTCTTATGTGGTGTATTTTATTTGTAAGATTAAAATGGTGTGATATTTATATGTATATGTTGCAACGTTCAAAGAAAAGAGAAAGTGGCGTACCTGACTTGACATGTCGCAGTTATTGAAGACCCTTCCAAATTTATAAGGAATTGGGCAAAAGTTGGGGTGGTTCCACAAATTATGGACACATGAAAATCCAATTCAATTGGGTTTTGGTTTCCTATTTTTTCTTGAACTCAATTATTTTATTAGGGTTTCTATATCTATAAATAGGGAATAAAAGATTATTCTTTGGGCAACCAAGAATCAAGAAACAATACACAATATAAAATTTTGTATAGCTTAGGAACTTTGGAAGAGCCGCCGTGGAGGCCAGAGAATTTTGGTTTATTCTTTCTTCTCCTTTATTATTTATTTGTATTTGTGATTATTGAAATATATTTTAGCTATTGTTCATAATTTTTTTAGATTAACATAAGCATATTTATTTTAATAAATTTTAATTGTGTTTTTGAGATCATGAGTAGCTAAATTTCATAACTAGGATTGTGGGAACCATGATGAATTATTAAAGTAAGTTTATTTACAAAGTGATTCTTGAATGATTTTTATGCATGTATTGTTAATCCTTTCATTTTGAATGCTTTTTAACGGAGTGCAACGTTAGAACTAGCCTCATTCCTACTTGTCGGACCAAGGAAGTAATGAATGAGAAAGGGATTGAACAACAGAGATTTAGACGTGATAATTCGATATCTAATAGCCTTACCCACCTACCGCAAGGGCTAATCTAGGGTTAAGGGTAAGGGTTGGTAAAGCATATACCCGTAGACAGACCAAGTTGTGTGGTGAAATTCCCTACTTGGAGGACCAATCACTTAGGAGATACATAACTTACCAACCTTGCATGCTAAAAATTGAAATAGATCACTAGTTCGATATTCTTGCTATGATATGAAATCATGGGGAACACATTCCTAGTTATTTATAATAATGTAAATACAAATAAATACTTAGTTCCAAGCTATTGTTATTCTTTTTACTTTTATTTCAATTTAAATCCCTCCCCCTTTTTTAAATAATGGCTATCGAGTTAAATATTTGCTATTGACATTATTCTTCCATATTCTCTGTGGGATCGACCCCGATTCATAGTTGGGTAAATATATTGCATACGACCGTTTATATTTCTTTTCAAGAAGTATATTTGGACGTTATCAGTCTGACCAATGGAGCATAGGTCGGGTCGTCGACGGGAGTCAACAGTTATTTTTATGAGGACTTTTGGATCTTTTTCTAATTATTCTGGCCTAATTCTATGTCGTCTTACCCTCTATTAGAAGCTTATATAAACGTTTTTAAACCTCAAAGTCTTCCAAATCAATTCATTCTCTCAAATTCTCAAAAGAAGAACAAACCATCCTCTCAAATATTTCTCTCTCTAGAAGCTTGAAGAAGAAGGCTAGGGTTTCAAGTCAAGTCTCTCATTTCCACCATTGATAGTAAGCTTTTGGCAACAAGGTATGATAGTTTTCACCTATGGAGCCCTTTCCTCCATGGGGTTCCTAAATTCTCTAATTTTGTAAAGCTAGATTCTTCAATTGAGTTAGGGTTTTATCCAATTGACATGGGTTCTTTTCAATTATGATATTATTGATTGATTTATGTCTTTTAATGCATGAATTGAAGGAATTGCATGATTTTAAGATGAATCCCCATGAACTCATGCATACCTCTTTTTTTTCAAGCTATGATGATATAATGTGGATTTTAAATCATGAAAGAGGAATTTATGAAGATATGCATGTTGTTATGAATTTGATGAAAATGATTTAAGATTTTCTTTGATTTGTTGTCATTGTGTTGTGAAAGGATTTCTCATATACACATGAAATCATGATTGTGAAAGGATTTTCTCACATAGAGGATTCTTAGGGTTGAAAGGTTTTCTCAACTAAACTTTGAATCAAGATTCAAGGAGCTATTAAATGAAACCTAGCTAGGATTGGTTGCTTAAATTGTACCTTTCCGTGGATGATATGTGACTTAGCTTTGATTGGCAATATGACGTGACCTTCCATGGATAATAAAGACAAGTATGTAATAATGACAAGTATGTAATAATGGCTATTTCGTGGGATTTACTCTTAGCACCGAGAGGATATTGAGATGGAAGCTCTCCTGACAGTAGAGGTCGGGTTTCTAGTAGCAATCTCTTTGTCCCATAACTATGTTCCACCATAGGATGTTGTCTTACATAGACATTAGCTAGTAGATCCACCTAAGCTAGAAGTTCATGGTCTTATCTTGGCAAGTAGGACACCCATTTTCGGTGTGGGGTAGACACCGAATTTCATGTTTATAGCTCATATGATCTCTATGTCGGTTTAAGATAATTTTCCACAATAATGAACTAAGGTTACTATTAGATGTATCTTACAAATGTTTTAAAGATGTTATCTTGCATTGACCATGTTTTATGATGCATGTTTTCTAACCTTTTTACCGTATGATTTAGCTTGGTCATTGCATGTTATGAAAATGTCCATTTAAGCATGATTTCCTATGTTTTATGCATTGCTATCATACTTGGTACATTTTTGTACTAACGCATACTCTTGCCTACATTTCATATCCAAATGTAGGGTCCGACGCTCCAGATTCGCATTTTCTTGGCTAGGGATCCCTTAGTAGAAGTTTGAAGATTGGTGAGTCCTCATATTTCGAGGACTGAGATTTCATTTCTTATTGCCTTTACTTTTCAGATTGTATGTGATGTACGGGTTACGTCCCGATCACTTCTTATGAACTAGATGGCTTTGAGACATTGTTAGACTTCTGTTTCAATTTATAAAACTCTTATGTCTTGAGATTACCTTCTAAAATCTCTTGATTTTCTATTATCTTGTTTATGTATTCCAAGTGGCTTGTGTAGGACCTCTCGGGGTCCTATACACCATGTTACACCTAGGGTCTATCTTGGGTCGTGACACTGGAAACTACATTTTATGCTACAGATTTAGATAGAGGCATGATTGTTTTTTACAGTAGGGGTGATGTCTCAACTGAGGATTGGCAAGGTCCATTCTTCCTGGAGCTATTGGTTTCCTGTAGATTTTGCATACTTGAGTTTTTGTGTACAATTTTTGAGTATTATCGAGACCTTGTCCTAACTAGATGTATAGTACTCCTATAAGCTTTGTGAACATACTATGTTGGGTATTTGTAGATTTTAGTTTCCAGCCTTGTCGGTATAATATGTATATATATGTCTTTAGTTGTAGATTATGTTGGCTTGCCGGTTTTGTCAATTGAGTTGGCCTTTCCGGCCCTTTCATTATGCTATTCTTATTATGGTTGTCACCTTGGCAGTCCAGATATATTACTTCAGTCGTTATGCTATCTGACCTTTTCGTCCCTTGTTGTCTTCTTTCAGTTACGTTTCAATGGCTAGCTCAGTCGAATAAGGTATGTTTGGGGAGTGACATTAGGGATTCAGTGATGCTTTTCTATTGGTTGATAAATTGCCTTTGTCGCCTATAAATAGTAGTTTTAACACATTTATAAGGAGTTGGATTTTGAACAATACAAAGCAATATACTACTGGTATTGTGCTCCAAACTTTCTACTTCTCTTGTTTAAAAAAGAATGACCTACTTTTCTTGTTAGTCTGTTTCAAAAATAATGACCTATTTCCTATTTTGGAAACATTTTAATTTCACATTTCCACGTGGCATGTTTAAGGCCACAAGATTAAAGGAAAATTTTATACATTTGACATAAATTTAATTTAGGACCACAAGATTCAAAAGTCTTCTTTATTTTCTTAAACTACGTGCCAAGTCAAACTAGACCACTCTTTTTGAAACGGGAGAGTATTTTACTAAGGACCCGTTTGGCCATGCGATATGGAATCATGATATGGTATCATAATATGAAATCATGAGATAAAATTTAAGTTTTGTTTGGACATGCGATATGGAATTTTTGTGTTGTATATTTTTTCATAAACATAAAAATCTCATAAGTTGTAAAACTATTAAAATAGCCCCAATTGTTTATTCAATCTTATCAAATAAATAAAAATTTATAAAAACGCATAATAAATTATTACAAAGTTATTTTTTCTCCACTTAAGTAACTGTTTCATCTAACTTTAATTCAATAAAAATAAATTGAACATAAATTGTAGTTTACTAGTCTTTAATATAATCCTCCCACATAGTACGGACAATCTCCTCACATTGAACTTGTATTTCTCGATCATGTGATCGAGAAGACGAACCAACATTGTTACGTTGAGCCATTTGTTGGTCAATATCATCCGCAACTATATTTTCATGCTCATAGATCATAAATATTTCATCACTCCTTTGTTATTTTTGTAAATAATTATGTAACACTGTACAAGCTATGACAATGTTTACTTGTGTGTCAATATTATAATGGTTCATGCCTTGTTTCTGTATTTTGAATCTATTTATCCAAGCTCCAAAAGTCCGTTCAATCACATTACGCAGAGATGAATGCCTATAATTAAACAGTTCTTTGGCATTTTGAGGCTCTCTTTCACTTCCTCTGTAATCTTGCAAATGATAGCGTAGTCCTTTGTATGGAGCTAAAAATCCTTTTGTATTTCGAAAACCAGCATAAACAACATAATATTTATCTACCAACAAACATTTTATAAAGAATTACTAAAAGCATATGTGACGTAAATGAGACAGCTTTGTGTAAATAAATAATATTTATTCTAAGGATGTAATTTAAAGTTACCATGTGGCGGAAATAGAAATTCTGACGTTGGTTCAATAAGTCCATTCTCAAGAACTTTACTGTCATGTGCAGTACCTTCCCAACCAGCAACAACAAAGGTAAATCACATATCAAAATCACGAGCACATAAGACATTTTGTGATGTTCTTCCTTTGCGATTACGATATGCTTGTTGCACCGCTTTAGGAACCTCCCCTTCTATATATGTTCCATCAATCGCACCAACACAATCCTATCAAATAAAAAATACATCAATATTAATTTAGTGAACATAAAATAAATTGGAAGCATTATAGAATGCACTTCATAAAAATAAGTTTGTAAGAATAATAAAATAGTGCTTCCAAGACAATGCAAAGTCATAAAATAAATATTATCTCTTTAAACAAAGTCAATAGTGAGTATATAACTAAATACTAATAACTTACACATAAAATATAAATGTGCACTTATTAAGGCCATAAAATAAATTTATTATGTTTGAAATTTTACCTTAAACCAAGGCCAAAATTGAGTATTATGTCGAATTTTAGAATGTACACCTGTCATATTTTTTGATTGTATAATGGTTGGTGCCATCTTACTAATTGCCTCAGAAACTATTTTAACATGCCAGTTAATTGTTTCAAGTGAATATTGAAAAGTTTCACTTGCCGAGCGTTGACTATCATTTCGTGCAATGATGGTTAGAAAAATACCCAAAACCTCCTCAATTTGAACCTGTGTGGTCCGATGCTCAATTGGCAACAAGTTATTTTGTTTTATCAAACTAACAAGCTGACAAAATGTTTCAGGATAAAACCGCATAGATTCATACATACGCATGCGATGTCCACAAAGAAGTTCATTGATCCATACCATACCAGGCCTAGATGTATGTTGTTGTGTTCGACATAACAACCTATGTTCTCATCTGACTTGTTCGATATGTTCAACTGCTGCAACATAGAAAATAACATCTTCAATGGCTCTATCAGACTCACTAGCACTACTTGATATGCTCATATCTTTGAACTACTCTTACAAATAACCTATAAAGTAGGAAAAAACATACATTGGTGAGTAAATATTAACTTAGAAATTAAATATACTAAGATAAAAATTAACAAACATCACTGACTTCTAACTATTTCAAAGAAAAATCAATAGTTAAATATTATAGAATAATGAAATTTGAAGAAGTTATCATTTTTCAACTACTGAACCGAACCATTGGCTCCCACAAGTTTGAGTCAAGACACTTTTAATGAAATTTAATCAAAAAATTTATAACTATTCCCCTTGACTTTTAATGACGATTGTGCTTGTTCCGTTCTCATTTCTCTTTTTCTTTTGCTTCCTCTTTATCTCTCTTCCACTTCAAGTGTTCCTTCAAATCATTAAATATGCCTTTGGTTGTTATACGTCTATTTTTTTACGGCGAGAAGATGTGATACCATCAGTTGGAATAGATACATCACACGTAGTCCGCTTGCCACTGTCATTGTCGTTGTCGGTATGCACACTCATAGGCTGATATACGTTTTCAATATTAACAGGATTGTCTTCACAAGAAAATATGTGATCCTCCACTTCAGTAGGTTCATCTATTGTTGGTTGTGAAATAGGCATTGTACTGTATACAACATGGTTACCTGTGGCAAATGATTTTCCAAAAATCTCATCCAATAATTCATAGTGATTAAGTCCTTTAAGTTTGAACTTGAAAATATTAACACCTTTATTTCTTTTTTTCTGAAAAAGATATAAAGTAAAATGTCACATTTTATGAAAGGTCACATAGTGAAAAGAAAAATACACAATACTAATCAGACAAGCTTACTGCCACATGTTGTCTCCAAATATCAGAAGGACAAGTGATTGTGTTTGTTTCAGGATCTCAACCATATCCGGAACAAGACGGAAGTAAGTCCTTGAAATCCTTTAGATTTTTCTTTAATCCTCTACATTTCGTCTTAATGTGATTTTCATCATAATAGTCTTGCTTGCCAGTTTTAGTCCAAAACTCATGGATGATTACCCTCCAACGTGGACCGTTGATTGTAGAACCATTAAACACATATTTTCTTGCATCGTTATGTAAGACCTCAATGAGGGCTGATATGTCCTCTTCTCACCATTTTTCAACATTTGAACTACGGGGTTCATTCATTCTTTTACCTTTCTACAATATAATAAAAAAATTGTATTTGCTATGTTCACTTTGATTTATATAAAATTGGAAACTTGTTTCACCTGAACACCAAAATATTAATTAAAATTTTAGCTTATGTTTATCCTGTTAACCGGTAAAGGCGCAATCACTGAATTTTCGTCCGAAATTCTAAAATCATCTTGACAAGCTATATGCATTGTATTCTAATTTCAAAAAATATAACAAAGTGACTAGTAATAAATGAGAACATAGGAAATTCATATCTATACTTTATTCCTAAATCTAGTTAACCTATTAGAATAAAATATAAATCTAGTCATAGAAATTAAAAATTGAAAGAGTAGAGAATGTTTAAGTCACCTTAAACATGATAGAAGACTTTTAGGTCAATTTGATCTATTTTGTTGTTCAAATGGATATAACTATGAGTTGTTATAAATATAGAATGGTAAAAGTAATGAATTAGGTGTTGGAGTAAATGAAGTGAACAAATTTATTACTCAACAATCGGTTGGTGTGAGTTAAAGTGACTATATAATGTATTAATTGTGAAATAAATGTTAAAGTTGTTGGTTGCTAATAAAAACACTTACTCGTTCACTTTTACTTGTCACTTATTCCTGAAATAGATTTTTATTTTTACTTGTCACTTGTGACATATAAAAAAAAGACAATAATTTGTTTTCCATGTTTCACCCTCAATATTAAATACTTATTTTTCAAATCATATTTAATATTATTTTTGTGGTATTTTTGTTTAAGGATGAAAAAGAATCCTTAATTTAAGATAAATTGATAATATGTTGTAGCATTAAATTAGGAATAATAATTATCTCTTCTTATTCTTAAAAACTACAATACACGTTGAAAAAATTGTTTCTATGATATTAAAAAAATTATTATCTATATAGTTAATAAATTTTAAGAACTATCTTATCACATAATTTTCTCAAAAAATATTTGGCTCTTCAAAAAATTATGGTGGAACATAAATAATTATGCATTAGATTAAGTTTAAGCCTATCCAACCTAACTTATTTTTAATGTGATCTTTATTTTAGATCAATTTTAACTCATTTTTAAATTTTACTTTAATTTGAATTTATTGCTTTTGATTTATAGTTTAACTTTTTCCCCCTATATATTCACGTTCTTGAACCAAGTATCTATAAGTTAATACATCTTTCACTGCATCAATTTGATATGCTTTGTTGTTCAAATAGATATAACTATGAGTTGTAATAAATATAAAATGGTAGAAGTAATGAATTAGGTGTTGGAGTAAATGAAGAGAACAAATTTATTACTCAACAATCGATTGGTGTGAGTTAAAGTGACTATATGTTGGTGAGAATAATAAATTTTATATTGGTTAGAATAGTAAATTTTAAAAAGTAATGATGTGATTATAAATTTTATTTACATATGAAATAAATGGTTAGTAGATATAAATGTGGGGTTGTTTTAACAAAATATAAACTTGTGGATCAATTTTTATGTTTAAAAAATCTCAAATCATGATATGATATCGCATGACCAAACGCCTCTTTATTCTTAACTATCTTAGATATAAGTATATTTGAATTAACTACCTACAACGTTATACATCTCTGAATCCGGTGCACATAAATCATCTCAGCTTCACTACTTCATACGGCCCTGTTTACTTTTTTCACTATTTAACTTAACTTATTCACAAACATGTTTACGTGCTAATTATCAAATTTAATGAGTTAAATTGAGAGTGAGTTGTTGACCTCATTAGAAATTTTATAGTATTGTTTTCTTGATAAACAGGTATCAAAACCAATAAATGAGGCTCTATTACATATACCAGACACCGGATCCGAATGAGAAATTAAAAAAAAAAAACTCCTTATTCCTCAATCCTTTTTTTTTCAAAATTATCACAAAGATATACTCCGTAAGAAAAAAATTATAGTGATTGAGGCACAACCAACAATAGTTGTGTGAGGGCATTATTTTCTTTTGACAAGTGTATTTGTGGGTCCCTTTTTTAATTGTCACACTTTCTCTCTCACACTTTCTTTTTCTCAAATTTTAGTCATTTCTTCTTTTACATTTTTTCTTTGCAAAACTTCTTTTTATTTTATCTCTGCAACTTTTTTTTTACCAACGTTTCTATAGCTTTTTTTTAAAATCTTACGATCCCTTCATGCAAAAAATGTATTGATACTACTATTATTTTGTGCTTTCACAAATTCACTTGGTTGACTCATTTTTTCTATTAATTTTTGTATCCCCTCCAAAAAAAATGGAGCTATAAAAATTTCATTTCAACACTAAACATAAAGAAAATCTTGAACAAGAAACACAAATTTAATATTAGCAATAATTATTTAATGGATGTCAAGCAAGTAAAAAATTTAACAAATATGAAAAAAAAAGATAATTGAGTGCTTAATATCATTAATATATTATTATAAATATTAAGTATTCAGATACATTAAGTGGTTACAAAATAAACAAAAATATATTTAACAATTAAGAATTGCGTGATTAAGATTGAAATCCCAAAAAATAAATTAATGACTAAAATTTAAATAATTAAAATTAAATTATGTATTTAAGTGTAATAAATAAGGTCATTTGAATTTTAGTAGCTCAATTGGTTGATTATATAAATTTTTACTTTGTTGGTGAGTGTTCGATTTTTTTTTTATTTCATTATCTTCAATTTCTTCAAATTCATCCAAAAAGTTGAATTTGAAATTTTCTAACACATTACTTTAATATTTCCTCAAATAAATGATACAGAGATAAATTAAACATATTAGATATTGGGGCAATTTCCAAATGTTTATGATTTTAAAAAATTAATATTACGCTAAGTAAAGTAAAAGAAAAGATTAAAATTGAAGGAGAAAAGGAGAAAAAGTAAAAGTAATAAATTATGGGCCCCACAATACAAATGGCAGCGAAAGAGACCCTCGTACAACTGATAACTTTTTTTTTTAATCCCAAGATAATCAACCGCTACTACAATCTTTTATCACAGGCTCTGCTCTTTGTGCGTACCAGATAAAACTCCACCTAATAATAGCATTTAAACTTGTGCCTCTCACATGACTAATGTTTCATTGGATATTCCTTCTTCGCTATTTCTTTTTGAAAAACAAATCACTGGCATTTATTTACCCGCCCCTCATAATCACAACAGTAGCATCAAACTGCAACTGCAGCTATGGTGATGCTTATGAGCAGCACCTCATCCTTCTCTCTCCTCCCACTCAACCCAAACCCCTCTACCTCTACCACTGCCGCTGTCGTCGGCAACTCACCCGCCGTTCTTCATAAAGTCAACTGTTCTACCGATTATCAATCTAGGATCGTTTCTGGCCATCGGATAAGACAAGTAGCTGTACGGAATAACAATCGAACGGCTGAGGTTACTTCATCTTCTGATTCTGTAACTGATTTAGAGTCGGCAGCAAGTGTGGTGAGGAAATTCTATGCCGGAATAAATAGGCGGGATTTGAACTCCGTCGAAGAACTTATTGCTGAGAATTGTGTGTATGAAGACCTTGTATTTCCTCAACCTTTCGTTGGCCGTAAGGTTAGTTATCAACCTGGAGTAGTTATATCATGTTTTTTTTTTAAGACTTGATAAATTGTTACTTTTTCTGTTGCATTTTGTTTGACTATTTCTCTCTGGTATATTTAGTTTGAGATGTGAGAAAAGTTCAAACTAAGAACTAAGCTAGGCTTTTCATTCATAAATCATAAGCTACAAATGAGCTGAAACCCTTTGGAAAGAGGACAAGATTAAACTGAAAATAGGAAATTACATTTGGGGATGATAACCAAGTTGTACTCTCTCCGTCCATTTTATGTAACACCCTTTGACTTTAGCACAATGTTTAAAAAAATGAAGATTTTTGAAACTTGTAGTCTAAAACAATCCTGGATATTTGTGTGGTTTAGATTCATTTCATTAAATGTAAAAGGAAAATTTTAAAGTTAAATTGTTTCTAATCGTAGTAAGGTAATATTCGTTTTGGGACGAACTAAAAAGGAAATGCTGCCACATAAAATGGAACAGAGGTAGTAATTAAATTTATAGGTATTTTTCCAAGAAAAGCAAATATGTCTCCTTTTCAAATGATGTGATCCTACTTTCATCAAGTTGAAAAGTCCACCAGTTGATGTAAAGATTAACACCGCCCATGTGGCATAGCATGGAGCTGAATGAGTTCGCATTCAAATCTACGTGAGATCAAAATAACATCAAAGCCTCAAAGACCAAGAATTCTGGAAATTAGATGAATGTGTTCTTTGGAAACTTCAACTACAAGCAAATGTCCAAGAGCAATGGTTACTGCAAATTTATCAGACTCTCTACCACTCTTAGAAGTGTCGAAAAGTATGGAGGAATGCAAAATCATTATCACGATATAGTGCAATATTTGGGCCCTCTCCAGTTACAACTACAACATCAACTTGAATGATTTGCACACATACAACAGCAGTGAAACAACCAACATTTTGCGAATGTCAGAATAACCCATAATAACCTCCTGATGCCCATCATAGTTCTTTATTATGTGCTCCCTATACCAATTAATTGGTAGTAATCTTCTGACTACTGAACCAGCCAGTGGTGCAACCAGGATGGCTAGTAGGGCTTGAACACGCAACCTCATGGAATTTTCGCAAACCCTTAACCAGTAAACTAAATCTTCAACTTGTTTCAAGAGGTGTCAATACTTGTATATATATATTTATTAAACCAAAATATGACCTCTATATACCATGTAATTTTCCGGTTAAGGGGTGTCGCTTGACACCCCTTGGACCAAGGGTGGGTCTGCCCCTGGAGCCAGCTTGTCTCATGTCCTACATGGGCTCATACAGAGGAACTACATGCTGTGTTCAACCAGAACAAGGCCTGCTTATCTCTCCATTAATAATAAGATATGCATCCTTTTGTAAAATCTCTACAGCTAGGACATCCAAGGCATTTGGAGCGATGGAAATAACATAAGCTCCAACTGAATCATTTCCTAATTCAGTTGCTGTTTTTTTTTTTTTTTTATAAAAATCTGCTTTGAAGGTATTCTAGACTTCTTTGTTGTCAGGCAGAACCTCTGTAGTAGGAAGAACCCAAGGCCTTTGCCTTTTTATATCTTTAGTTAGAAGCTCCAGTGTTTGTTCTTCATCCCATTTACCATATTTAAGTATTTTGTGATTACATCAAGTACCTAGCCAGGACACCTAGACATGTGAATATAAACAAGTGATTCATCACTAAATATAGCTGGAGTTTGAGAAACAGGAAAATTGTCTCTCAGAAACTCAACCCCGATCAAGTATCTCCCAACTGAACCTGAAAGCTTCCTAATTGCCTCATGTATTGAACAAAACCCACACCAGCCTCCTCTGAAGTTTTCCCATAAGTGCTCATAACAGAAAAACTATTAAGAAGAGATGCTTCAAGTTTCTTGGGGTTCATACTCAAAGTCAGAGTTCAATAACACCAATTATCCTTGGGTCAACATGATAAAACTCACAACAACTTCTTTGTCTTAGCTGCTCATGTGACATAGGATAGGGCCAAGGACCAAGATCTCATCTTGCCACTTCAATAACTTAGGGCTTCTGTGTTTTTCCACCTCCAGTAGAGCTATTTCACAAGTTTTCGCCACAGTGCACGTGCCCATTGAAATCTTGACAAGGGATACTCAAGAGGGTATTCAACTTCAACTTTTATGGAAGCAATTGGAGGCTGGGCTCATGATAGAACTGATCAACCTTCGTTGCCTTCTCTAAGCTGATTTCTGTAAATGCAACAGCCATATTTTTTCTATCATGTTTATATGACAAAGGCAAACTGTAAGCTAGCTTCCACAACTCCATCATTCCTTCATCAATGAGTATTATAGCAGGCAGAAAATTATGGCCTAAACTACGAACACAAACAACTTTTACAAACTGCATTTGAAGATTTGGAATCACATCTTCGTAAAAAGTCATTTTGTTTCACTGTCCATCTCAGTATTGGAACTATCACCATTAATAGTAATTATATTCTCCTCTTTGTTATTGTTCGAGCCTTTTCCATAATAGAGAAATCACCTGAAAGCCCAGTTTTCTTCTTAGCCTTGTTACTGCTTCCATCCTCTAATTTCTTCACTTTCTTGCACCTCTTTAAAGTCCCATTTAATATAAATTGAAGAACCATTTCTCCATCATCAACAACCTTATTGGCGTCAGACAAACTAATCTCGATGCTCGATAATTCTAATTCCTTGGGTTTGATGCACTTGAGCCGAGGATCTTTCAAAAACAATCCCTCTACCTCCATGAGGTAGTGGTAAGGTTTGCGTACACTCTACCCTCCCCAGACCCCACTTAGTGGGATTTCACTAGATATGTTGTTGTTAATGTTGTTGTTGTATCTGTTTGCTTTTCATGAGTGAAGAATTTGGCCGTATAGTTCATTATCTTTGTATATTTTCTCTGTTTTGAATTGTGATCCACCTCATCTGAAAGTTTAAAATTTTAGATGAGGTGACACCCTATGTTGCTCGGACTTTTCAAAAATATCATCGGGTGCGTGTCAGGTTCTTCAAAAGTAGTGTATTTTTGCAGAATTTTACACGGGTGAGGCATCTAAAGTGAAGAGTCTGCACAACTTACCACTCTTTGGGCATGGGATTAGAACCAAATCAATCTCTAATGAATGGATACCCAATGTCGGTTTACTCTGTTTTGTTACTCCATGCTTCACATGTCTAGCATTCGGCATGGTGGCAAAGTGTTAGTCCCAGATAAGTTAAGTGTATTTTTTGTAGTGTCATTATATTCTCTTAGAGAAAATCACTACTTGAGCTAATTTTTGGAATTATGTCAGGCCCATGTCCATTTTCCTCATCACTACTCTTATGTTTGATCACAAACTGTTAATGCAGGCAATTCTAGATTTTTTCAAGAAGTTCACTGATTCAGTTGGTTCTGATCTGCAATTTGTTATTGACGATATATCCAAGGAGGATTCATCAGCTGTTGGAGTCACATGGCACTTGGGTATGGAAAAACTTGCAATACTTAATCTTGTTTTCCATATTGTTTACTAGGAAGATTGATCTTGATTGTCCAATGTAATTGATTTTGAATATGATAACAGAATGGAGGGGAAGACCTTTTCCTTTTAGCAAAGGATGCAGCTTTTATCGATTGGAAGTGGTGAATGGCCAGAGGAAAATACTGTGCGTAAAACAAAATCCCAACCCATTTAAATGCTGATTGTGTTTTCATATTTTATTATCTGCCGAACACTTCAATTTTATCTAATCGGCCGAACAAATTACTTCATTGAAGAAGATAGAGAAGCATAATTATATGTTCACTGTAGTCAGCATAGAGGATTGTTGAATATTCCATATTTTTAAATTATAATCAATGAAGGGTGTGGCCTAGTAGTCAATGACGTGGGTTGAGAATCATGAGATCATAGGTACAAATTCCAGCAGAGACAAAAAAACACTAGCTGATCTGTCGTGTCCTTGGTGGACACAGTTACTTGGTACCTCTTGTTGGGGTGGCTTAGTAGTCAATGACGTGAGTTGAGAACCAGGAGATCATAGGTACAAATTCCAGTAGAGACAAAAAACACTAGCTGATCTGTCGTGTCCTTGGTGGACACAGTTACCTGGTACCTCTTGCTGGTGTGGCCTAGTAGTCAATGACGTGGGTTGAGAACCAGATCATAGGTACAAATTCTAGTAGAGACAAAAAACACTAGCTAATCTGTTGTGTCCTTGGTGGACACAGTTACCTGGTACCTCTTGCTGGTGGGAGGTGAAGATATCCTGTGGAGTTAGTTGAGTTGTCCGAAAGTTGGCCCGCACATCACATTTATCAAAAGGAAAATAAAAAAACGACCAACAACTCCTAAAACCCAAATTAATTGGATTCGGCTATATGAATCTTCCGTATCTATTTTTCTCTATTCAGTGTGTGCCAAAGTGGACATATTCCAATAAGCTCAATATTTAGAGAATTCATCAGTCAGGTTATTATATTGCCGTCGATCTACCACAACCTTTTACTTTTATTGGGCTTGAAACTGACCATACTTTGCTTAAGTTCACATAGATGGAGGCATGGAGCATTAACTTACTCAAATTTATAATTACAGAATTTAGCTTGCTTGCTAGTTATGAGCATCATCTTTTAGCTTGATTTTACATTGTTCCATTAGGATCTCACGTAGTTATAACTTATAATCCTTGTGTTAGCCAACTATTAGAAGCACATGATTGTTGGGTCTCATTCTCTATTTGATCAGGTTTACTCTTCCTTATATAATGATCTATGAGATACTTTTGATGACCTAGATCCTGCTCCTGGTCTGTACACTATTATGACTCTGACTTTTTTGAATACATCATGACAAGACTCTTCAAAACTCCGCACTAAAAAAAGTCAGTAACTACAGTATTACAAAGTACAGAGAGAATTTGTAAAGATAATTAACTCTTTATAGATGAAGCGTAAATTATAAATTTCTCTGTCCTTTCAGAGTGTGTATTGGATTTGGCTGTAGAAATGACTTGTAGATTTTGTATGTTCTCTTGTAAGGTCCTGGGTTTTTCATGTTGTTTTTGCAATTTTTTCAGCAGCTCTCTTTGGGAGAAGTGTCTTGATAATCACTTGCAACCAAAAAAGACTACCATTCTGTCTTAGGCTTACTTTTTAAGAGCAAAAAAAAGTTTTAAGTGTAGACTAAATGTTAATTTTCTTAAGCAGTTATGGCAGAGACAGTGTGGAACCTGCAGTCAAGCCTGGGGAGACGGCATTGGTATGGATTTTCCTCATATATGAAAATTTTTTCACTACGCAAAATCATTCATCTGTTGTCTTTATGTTTGTGTTTGTATCCACTCCACAGGTAAATTAATGTGCCATGTTCATCTCTCTACTCTTAGCTTTTTGACTATTGCCATAAATAAGTTCTGGAAATCATTCGACATGTCTATGACCGTGAACCTTTACATTAATTCATTTACAACTCTTGTAAATTAGTCAAGCAACCCAATCTAGGTATATGTCTATCCTAAGTGCGAATCTGCTCCTCGATGGCCAGGGTTAAGAACTTGCTCTATATAATCCTTGCAATCTTGAATTTCCACTTTCAAGTTAAATTCAAGATCCATAGATAGTATTTGATAGTTGTCCAAGCAATCAAATAACCATACGATAGACTAAATAGCTGAAATCAATATTCGAACAACAACAATCATGAAATAATAGGCATAACCCTTAGAACGAGAAATTTAGCTCCACATATACATGAAAGAAATATAACAAATCATTCAAAGAAAATATAAAAGTTATTAATAGTATGGAGAAGAAAAGATAAAACCCAGTAAACTCTGGCGTCCATGACGGCTCCCAGCTCTCTCCAGGTCAAAAGTTGTCTAAAAAGTCATACTTGAGGAGTATTTATAGAGTACAAAAAGGTTTGGACATTTATAAGGCAAATCCAAGTCGGAATGGAAAATCCTTTAGTGATGCGCCATCTTTGAATTGCTTCTGACACCCTTGTGATACAAGAGTGGCGCAAGCTGCGTGCACTTCTTGCTTCATGAATTTTTCATGTGCGACACTTTGCATTTTTTCCCATGGCATGACCTAAAATGTTCCAATATCATGTACCCATGTAATAAAAAATAATATACCAACAAAACTTAAATACAATTGATGAAATATATGCGCCCACCACAAGTCAATGGACCATATCCCTCGACTTAGTAAGAACAGTGCGGAAAGTAAAAGTTTTAAGTAAAGGACACAAAGAGTTTACGTTAAAACTCCCTTGCTCAAGGGAGGAAAAAACCACGACATGTCTCACAGGATTTCAACACAACTCCATTAACTTCAAACAGCAGAAATTCAGATTATAAACTCTTGCAACCTAGGAATCAAGCTCTTAATCCATTCCCCCTTTGTAACAGCTCTGCAACGTGAAAACAAAGCAATACCTCTATTGCCCACAACACCAACCACTCAGTCGATATAGATTTCAAGAATACGACATAGCTAACTCTAGCTACACTCAAACTCAAACTCAAACAAACGAATACAACTTGAACTGATCTAATTCCTTTATAACACATGAGTAGATCTTACAGTGAATAAGCACAAAACTATATTCTCAAATAACAACTAAAGATAGAAGATCACTCGATCAGGTCCCTTGCTGCATATGAGAAATATTTCTTCGAGAGAATGGCTTTTGCTGTGTTTTTTAAATGCAAAAACTAAGGTTATGTCCCTTTGCAAGATGACTATTATAGGATGGACAAAAACTTTAGTGCAACGCCATTGGCTAAGAGTACTGATCCTCTATTGACGCGCACCAACCACTGCAATAGTGGCAGTGGTTGCAGCTTTTTACAGCTGTCCTTTTTCCGTAGTTGAACTCTCAGTCTCTCATGGGACCAGGTCCCAATAGTGGCAGTAGAATAACATTTTCCCCCTTTTTGATGATGACAAACTGACTCAACATGTTCCCCCTAATAACCAGTTCCCCCTGTCAACATGACCAGGGTGACCAGGTCCTCTCAACAGCTTCCTCATATCCCATGACTGACTGATCCCACAACTCAATAATCTTCCCCTTTTTGACATCATAAAAAAGAGAGCAGTAAACTAAGCAAATACTATGTAGTTTAGACAAATTCATGGCCACATGAGCAACACTGAGCATAAATAGAAATGCATAAAAGAGTCAAGATATTCCAGTAGAAACAGGGCATAATCATATCATTAAGATGAGAGCATTAGCAGTCAAAATACTACACAAAAATTACAAGAGAGAACCGAACTAATTGCCATCAGAAGCAAAAAAAAAAAAAATACACAGTGAAAGGAAGATTGAGGATTTTAGGAGGCGGGAGGCTTAGGAGTGAGAGATTGAAGAAGTAAGGTCATGCAGTTATTCACTTCAACATGTGTCTGAAGCAATTGTTCCTTGAGATTTGGGACCTTGGCATTCAAACTCTCATTTTCAGCTTTCAGAGCAGCCATTTCTTCTACACCTGGTCCCTCTGCGTGGGCTTTCAGTAACTGAGCATTCAATCAAGCGATTTCTGCATTCCGACTAGCCATGATGACTGTCATTTCTTCCAACTCGTGCTTCAATTGCTCTTGTTGCTCCAGTAATTCAGACACTTGAGATTTTCCCTTGTTGCCTGTCCTTCCTTCCACACATTCACACTCAATGAGTGTGGTCAGCGATATAGCCTGTTTGATTGTGCCCTTGATCCCTTTCCCAAGAGGGATAGCAAAATGGTTGAACACTCTTGTCAGCAGATACCCATATCCCATTCCGTGCTTGCTGTCTTTAGCAGTGACAGTCTTGTGCATATGCTCTAGCATAATAGCAGGGAGATTGATATCTTCAACCTTGATAAGAGCTTCCATGAGGAACAGGTCAACAACAGAAGCAACAATTCTCTTTTCATTCCTAGGTAAAATCACCTTATTCACAAACTCAAATTAGAGTTGGAATCTTCCCTTGAGAAATTTCTTTGGAATGCCAGCACAACTCAATCCGGGAAGTCTGCCAATTTCTTGAACAAAGTGTTTTGAAGGAGATCCTTTGGCAACACTCTTGATTCTATCCTTGGGAACCTGCAGAATATTTTCTAGAATTTCCTCAAGCTATGGTTTTGAGACATGGTTGATTCGTTTGGAGAGAAAAAGGAAGAAGATATGATTCTTTTTTTTTTTTGGAAGCAAATTTGAATTTTGAGAGATTGGAGGAAAGGTGGAGTATAAAAGGAGATAAAAGGATGTGTCAAGTCCCCTGAAAGGAGGTGTCTTTTGGTATTTTGGAGGATGGGACAATGGTCAGAAACCCGGATGACTAACACGTGGCAATTACAACGGTTCTCACAAATAATTTAAATATAGTGTTTAGAGTGCTAACCTCTGAGACAGGACCAGGTCCCTCTCCATAGTTTGAATGTAAATTGCGCAGATCTATTCTTGTCTCCTTTTCTTTCGGCACATCCACCATGTGTGTATACCTACCAAAGGTATGGGATCGAATTCACCAAAACGAATATTACTAATAACAAGGATACCTGCTCCCTAGACATAGTCATGGAGGAGGTTGACTGCATCATGCATGATCAGCTCCACATAAAATAACCATAATCATAGAACTAGAAGTTTAGCTCCACATAGACATGGAAGTAAAACAACAAATCATCTAAAGAAAAGTAAAAGCTAATGTAAACCCAATAAACTCCGGCCTTTACGACTACTCCTAGCTCTCTCTATCTTAAAAGTTGTCTAAAAACTATGCTTAGGGTGCATTTATAGAGTACAAAAAAGCTTGGACTCTAATAAACTAAATCCAAGTTGGAACTTGGACCGGAAATCCTTCAGTGATGTGCCAACATCCACCCTTGTGCCGCAAGGGGTGACGTGAGAGTGTTGGTAAGAATTGCTCGCGACATCTTTTTTGACACAAGGGTGACACATGCTCAGCACGGTCGCAGCACCCTTGTGACACAAGGGTGCCCAAGCTGCCTGCAAGTCATGCCTCTTGAAATTTTTATGTGTGATACTTTGCATTTCTTCCCACAGCATGACCTAAAATGCTCCAATATCCTCAACATGTACCTACATATCAAAAATATACCAACATAAGCTTAAATTCAACAAATTAGGATTAAAGGTGTGACTAAAGTACAAAGAAATAGCAAAGAAATGATATAAAATATAGATATTTATGTCAAACATCACATTGTTCTAACATGTCTATCAAATTAACATCCATCTCTCTGAGTGAAAGAAATGGTTACTTTCACAAAATTTAGCTGGGGGTCCATGTTGTATACATAGACAGACACATGCATAGTTCCTAAATCCTAGTATATATTATTTCTTCCCACAAAATGGATTTGCTCTCACATCTATACATCGTAGTTGAATGAGTCAAAGGACGTAAGCATGTTGTGTATACTATCTGTGTCAAAGACAATTTGGCTGGGAAGATTTATGCACTAATGTATATTTATTCGTCTATTGCATGGAAAGTTAAGTGAGTCTATTACACCTGTACTTAATGCATTATTCATACATTGAACTTTCTAATTAGCTGAGAATCTGGGTTTCATATGGCTGACTGGTGAATAGTAGCTTATAATTTGTACTATCAACTTTCCTGCAACTGCGATTTTGTTGACCAAGTGTTTTCTTTTCTCTGCTCTTTCACTTGTAATTTCTTTTCACCTACACTCCTACGAATCTTATTAGGTTGCAATAAGAGGGGTGGCATGGCTGTTGCAAAAATTTCCCCAATTGGCAGATCGATTGTGATTGAAGAAGTATGATTGGTCTTAAAAGATTGAAGTTGATTTATGAGGGAAAATAAATTAGTATATACATGTCATTACTTGTAATGTAAACCTGACAGGCTTTATTAATATGTACATAATGAATTTGGGCATAGTTACTTGATGATATAAATATTCATTTCCACCTTGTATGTCATGGTGAATAAATTAAATTTTACTATTCAGATTTACAGTAATATTTTAGGGAGAAGTGCACAAATACCTTGATGTCGCCATTTCACAAATATTCGCTTCATATATTTTTTACAAGTTTTATCCGCTTTGATCAAAAAGTCGCACAATTGCGTTTGAAGCTTTCATCTTAAGCTTAATTGTCATGCTCGAAGCTTACATCTTGGGTGTGGCAGACACTCGGAACCATTGTGATTCCAAGCAAACCCTAGGCCAGACTTACTATTATGCTGAACTATAAAAACTATGCAGAAGCTTTTAAAAGATGAGCAAACAACTATTGTAGAAAACATACCTAAATAGCTTTATAAATAATAAGTTTGAAAGTAGAGATGTTTGTGAAAACAACTTAAATTTAACCCAATCAAACTCGTCTATGAAGCCTCTACTAACTGAAGATACGTGTCGGGACAAGATTCACGACTATCTGACTAATTTACTAGCAATGACTAATAATCAAATGAACTGAACTAAGATAAACTGAATCCCTCTGAAAGCAAAGAGGTCTCACCAAAAGTTGATAGAAAGAGACCCTACTAGAGCGTTTGCTGACGATCAGGAACACCTGAATCTGCATTATTTAAAGATGCAATGCCAAATGTCGTCAGTATATGAAATGTAAATGACTGAACGTAACAACTAGCTAAACTATTTATGTTGAACTGAAGAGTAAATCTAAAAGTAGACTGTAAGATAATTAACTGAAAAGTAAAGCATGCATATGTACTTCTAACAATAAAGTTTTACAACTGGATATTATGTAATAGTAGCACTGTAGAAAATAATGTACTTTACTTTTCTTGAGGAGTTTCTCTAACCGACGACCATCACATGAGCCTTTTAATGATACAATGTCTTACCCACGTTGCCAGATCCATCCAGTACCTTGCCAAGGTAAAGGAAAAATTGAATTGTGGATCAAAACTCTAAGTCTTTAAAAGGGGCTTTTTGAGGAGTCGTCTGAATCAACGACACTATTTTATCCCCACTACCAGAAATTGGGCCTATTGGAACAAAATGACTAGTAACCATTACAAAATTGTTGCTATAACATGTCTAGTGCAACAACTATGACCATTGCCAAAAGATTTTGTTGCTATTGACCATTGCAATTATATTATGACCCGTTGCAATTATAATATGACCGTTGTTGTAACACCTCGAAGTTTGGAAAAGAAAGAAAATAATTTTTTGGACTACACACTGTGTCTACGGGTCCCATCTACGAATCGTAGAAGCTTTTACGGGCCTTAGATGTCAACCGTAGGAAGAGGGAAACTGAATTTTTCAATACAAGTCCAGTACTTCTTTTACGATTCACTAGGACGGTCCGTCATCTTATGTATGAGTCGTAGATATGTCTCGTAGGTGAGTCCCAGACTTAGTCAAATTTTGAAGGTTAAAGTTGGTTTCTACGATTGGTATCTACAGACCGTAGGAAGACCTACGAACCGTAGAAATGTTTCGGCAAAACATAGGTGAATACATGGTCCCAATACTTGGTCTACGGTTGACCAATACAGGCCATAGAAAGTTCTACGGTCTGTAGGTCGTAACCGTCAGTTATTTTTAAAGGGCTTTTGGGTCTTTTCCTAAATGTTTTAATCAAATACTATGTCGTTTTGCCTTCTACCCTAAGCCCTATATAAAGCTTTTAAGCCTCAAATTACCCACTTTCAATTCATTCTCCTAAATCTCCTAAACCTAACCAACTCATCCTCCTCAAATTCTCTCAAGACTAAGAAAGAAGGGGGAGCTAGGTTCAATTCAAGCTCAACAATCCTCCATTCTTTCTAGGCTTAAAAGATTAAGGTATGTGGGTATTCACTCATGGAATCCATTCTTCCCTGGGGTCCCTAAAGTTTACAATTTCTAAAGCTCTAATTCAATTGTTTAAGTTAGGGTTTCAATCCAATCTTTATAGGTTTCATTCATTTGTGATTAATTGTTGTCAATTAAGTTTTCTAATGCATGATTCAACGTTAATACATGATATTTAGTTGAAATTATGTTAAAGTAAATAACTATATTAAAGTAAAATCTAACTACTGATTACTCCATAAAGTCCCCAATGAGAACGACTCAACAACTGTAGACTGGAAATGCTGCAACTTGTCTAGCCACGAGTGTGAGAGCGAATGCCTAAATCTACATCATAATAGGATGAAACACAGAGAAAAGTATGCGGTCAGTATGTGGAATGTACTGAATATATAAGGTGACACTAAACACAATCATTTCGTATGGCAACATGTAATAAGTATTTGATAAGTTTTCAATAATCATATATGTAATGAAATACATGAAAGACATCTTAAAATCAGTATATGAATATCATTTGAGAATTTGTTTTCATATTTACAAAGGTAAATCAGTTTCAACAGCCTTAATCTGAAAATAGAGATAAGCTTTTATATCTGATAAATCATGATGATAATTCAAGTGTATAGAATTAATAGTATTTTTACTGGGGGAGTTTTTTTACAACCAACATATATCATGTGAGCTCATGTTTCTCAATGTATAATTCTAGTTGGGAGGGCTTCCTTATACCTTTCAATAGTACAGAACATATTTATGAAATGTCCATCCACTACTTAGTGTCACAACTCAAGACTACCCCCTAGACTTGACATGGTGCCTAGAGCCACGAGTGACCCCAAGATAACCACATGACATAGCATAACATTAAGAAAGCATACATAAACAGAATAAACCGACAAGTGGAATCAAGTCTCAATAGCTATCATATCAATTGAAGAATCTTCACATAAGAAACATAAGAGAAAATCTAACCGTCTGTTTGAAAGCCTATAATCATAGAGAGTTGCTAGGAAAAGTCCCTAGCTAACTTTAACAAAACTAAGAAAAATGAAAGTAATGTCTGAAAAGAGAACATAAGTGGGGTCATCGAGGAGATGAGGACTCACCAATACTGTTGCAAGCTGATCTAGATAGCACTAACCGTGAGCTGAATAAGGAGCTTCAGAATAAAATATTTGTAGAAAAAGGTTACCTCTTGGAGGGTCTTTTGAAATTCCATATTTACGCTTCTTCTTACTTGCTTGAGTCAAATTATTTATGGCATGAATGCTTGATACATGTCAATTACAAAACTTTACGAAAACTGATCAAAGTAGAAGTTTTGCCTAACTTTGAGTGCAATAAATCAAAATGTTAAGTTTGTGTTGAATCTAAGTATGATAAGCATCCTTATAAATTTATTGAAAGGAATTTCAATCCCTTTGAATTAATTCATACTAACATTTGTAATATAAAGTCAACACCATCTCATGGTGGGAAAAATATTTCATAATCTGTATTGACGATTGCACTAGATATAGGTATGTCTATTTGCTGAATGATAAGGATTAAGCAATAGAAAAAATTAGGCAATATAAATTGAAGTTGAAAATTAGTTGAATAAAAAGATAAAATTGATAAGAAGTGATAGGGGGTGGAGAGAATGAATCTCCTTTTGCAAAAATATATTTGAAAAAATAAAATTATCTATCAAACTATTCCCCCCTGCTCCCCTCAATCTAATGTAATTGTGGAAAGGAAAATTTGAACTTTGAAGGAAATGATGAATGACTTATAACTTATTAGTTCATGTTTACCACAAAACTTTTGGAGGAATCTATACTTACAGTAAATCGAATACTCAATAGAGTACCTCATAGAAAGAAACACTATTCCATATGAAAAATGGAAAGAAAGAAAATCCAAATTGAAATATTTTAAAGTGTGATGGTGTCTAGCCAAAGTCCAAATTTCTATCTCCAAAAGGATCAAAAGGATCAAAATAGGATCTAACACGGTGAACTATGTTTTATTGAATATGCTACAAATAGTAGAGCATGCCAATTTTTTTGTTCATAAGTTCGAACATCCAAAAATTCATAACAATATGATAATGGAATCAGACGACACTGGATTCTTTGAACACATATGTCCGTATAAAATTTGACTTGAGTTGTCTAGTGAGGGGTTTAAACAAACTTGAGAAGAACCAAAGGAGAATGTACTTAATAAAGAGATTCCAAGGTGCATTAAACGTCATGAGACATCTACTTCCTTCGGATTTGATTTTGTAACATTTCTTCTTGAAAATAAGCATCAATACATTCAAAGAAGTTATGGTTTCTACATACTCATCTTTTTGGAAAATGGTTGTCAATAGTGGGATTGATTCAATCTTGATCAATCATACTTGGGAATTGGTTGATCTTCCTCCAGGAAATAAATCTTTGGGTTCAAAGTAGATTGTCAAGAGGAAAATGGAAGTTGATAGAATTATTGAGAAATATGAAGGAAGACTTGTCGTCAAGGCTTTAGACAAAAATAGTGCCTTGATTATTTTGCACATACTCACTAGTAACTAGGATTACATCCATTCAAATATTAATTGCACTAGCTACGTTATATGGACTTCAAATTCATCAAATGGATGTGAAAACAACTTTCTTAAATGGATATTGAAGGAAGAGATTTACATGAGAACAAATCGATGGATTTGTGGTTCCTTGTAAAAGAAAATGTGCAAACTTATTAAGTCATTTTATGCTAAAACAAGCACCCATACAATGTCATGTGAAGTTTAACCAAACCATATTGACAAATGGATTTACGATTAATGAATGTGATAAATGTGTTTACATAAAAGACACTCTAAATCACAAGGTCTTTATTTGTTTATATGTTGATGACATGTTGATCATCAGTAAATACACTTCTGACATAAATTCTACAAAGTGTATGCTAGAAAGAAACTTTGATATGATAGACCTTGGAGTTGCTAATGTGATCTTAGGTTTAAGAATCCTTACAACTCCACAAGATTTAGCATTGTCACAGTTTTATTACATTGAAAAGATACTTGACAAGTTCAAGTATTTGAACATCAATACTATCAAGACTCCAATAGATATAAGCATTGCACTTCAAAAGAATGAAGATGTAAGTAATTTACAATTGGATTATGCAAGAGTATTAGAAAGTAGATGAATTGCACGCGATCAGATATAGTATGTGTTATTAGTAAACCACGAGTAATCCCAATCAAACTCATTGGATAGTAATGAAAAGAGAATTATTCAAAACTATGTTTTGTATTATAACAAATTTTCAGCAATATTGAAAGGATATAATGATGCAACTTGGATCACTGGGTAAAATGAAGTAAAATCCATGAGCGGGTATGTATTCACTCTTGGTGGAGAGGTATTCTTCTGAAAATCTTCCAAAAAGACATGTATCGCTCGTTTTACAATGAAATCTAAGTTTATCGCTCTAGATAAGGTCCATGAAGAAGTTGAATAACTATGGAATTTCTTGGCAGATATTCTTTTTTGGCTCAAACCTTTGGCACCAGTATGCATACACTCTAATAGTCAAGATGCAATAGGTAGGGTAGGGAGCATGATGTATGACAAAATGTCTCATTATACAAGACGTAGGCATAATACCGTTAGAGAACTACTCTCTTGTGGAATTAGCACAATTGACTATATAAAGACATGTAATTGTCTAGGTATACACCAATGCTCGACAGTTCAAAGATATCAGATCTACTGATTGACCAAGTATATCCAACATATGTTCATTGTCACACCCCAAGCCTACACCTTGGACGTGACCGACACTCGAGAACCATTGCTTCCCCTAAGCGAACCTCCATCCTGGATGACTACAAGCGGAAGACTAACTCAAGCATACATAAGCATCTAATTGAAAGAAACGTTTAAAAATAGTTTACTGAATCTCAAAACTTCGCTGAATATACTGAGTATGAAACATAAGTTTTAAATAAAACACCTGAAACTGAAAGACTCTCCAAAATCTTCTATCTATGGAGCCTCTACTATACAAAGATGAGTGTCGGGACAAGACCCATGACTCCACAAGGGAACTACTACTAACAACTCATAAAACTGGAGTCCTCCAAAACAAGGAAGTCTTATTCAAAAGCTGATGAGCAGATGAAGTGATCTCAACAGACTCTTGTTGAGGATTCTAAGAACCTGTATTTGCATCATTAAAAGATGCAGGTCGAATGACATCAGTACATTGAATGTACGAGTATGTAATATAGTTGAATAACAAATAACTGGAAGAAAGAATGCAGTAGATATATATATATATATATACTCAACTGAATGTAAAGAAATAAAGAAGTGAAATCATTAAAACTTTACAAAAATACTCACTCATCTCTGAACTCAACATATTAAGAGATGTAATAAAAATACACTTTTAACTCTATTTGGGAGATTCTCTAACCCATAACCATCACTATGAGCTACGTGATGATATAACGTCTCGCCTACGCTGCCAGAACTGTTCTATACCTTGCCGGGGTATAGAACACCTCAACTAAGTGGATCCACTAAGCTCTACCTGAAGGCACTAACGATTCATCTAAAAAGTATGATCCTTTACCCATGTTGGCATACATACTACTAGAAAATATACAATTAGCAACAACTTTTTAGCAACAATTAAATTATTGTTGGCTAATATGACTAAATGACAACAACTTGATTTAAAGGTTGCGATATCTTGAAACTTTTAACCACAATTTTCTTTTTGTTGGCAAATAGTTTAATCTTGTTGCCGGTTAATATAATAATTATTAAATATAAATAAACCGCAACAACTTTTTAGCAACAATTATAATATTGTTGGCTAATTTTAATAAATGGCAAAATTTGATTTAATTATTGCTATAACATAAAATATTTGGCAACAATAAATTTTTATTATTGCTAATGGACTTTAATTTCGCAACAGGTTGTGTGGATTGTGGCCTAAAAGTGTAATTAATTATACTATTTAATTTTCTGCCAAAAAAGAACGCGGCAAAGCCCATTTTTATTTTCCCCCCAGTTTTTAGCGGCTTTTCAGTGTTTTTTTTTAGCAAAAGAGATGCTAGGTTTTCTTTTTTCATTATTTCACTAATCTCTCCTCTAGATTTCCAGTAGCGCGCGCGGAAAGAGGTGTTGTTGCTCGATTCTTTTTCTGCTTTCTGCCTGAAGTCTGGTGAGTTATTGCTTATAATTAAGTATAGTGATTTTTTGCTTATCATTTTTTGTTTTTAATTTGTGGCTCCTTCAAAGAGTCTATAAAGTTCTTTCTGCTTAGGATACAAGCTCGAAATCTTTGGACTAGAAAAAGTTTAATTATGTTTTGGATTTTACGGGTATTTGAATCTGACTTTGATAGAATTAATTTTAAGTTTATTGTGAATCTTCACAAATTCATTGGTACAATTTGCACTAGAAAACAACAATTCAAAACAAAACTATTTTCTCTGTATCAAACTTCACAAAAATCACTATTGAATGAAAATTTGGTGGGGTAGCCCTCGATCCACAATGGATCTTTTCTAATTGTTGGTATATATCTAATATTCAAGGTTCAGTCACTATATAGGATTTGTGTATTACTTTAACATTAATTTGTGATAGTAAATAAACTAAGTTATGCTACATGGAACTTGGATAGTAAAGGTAGTTTAAGGGCTTGCTTAGAGTCATCTTTTTTTTGTTCTTCTTGTGACAATTATTCCAATAACTATGCCTACTATTACAATGATAGTAATATACGGTGAATATGTTGAGATTGTGAAAATGCACAATTTGTTTTGATTGTTTAATAGGTTCGGTGAGGGAGTATCGTCCTTAAGAAAATTGAAAACTCTCTTTTGAGTCTATCAGAAGGTAGATTGGTATCTTCTTTTTGTTTATAGTTTCTTCCTTGAGCCAATATATTGTAAAAAAATTCATGGGCCAGGGCTTCGATTTTGCTACAAAGAAACAAATATGTGCTTTTCATACTATTCATGACATGCTCCTCAGTATTATTAGGTTGATCGTTTATTAATTGTACAAGTTCTACACCCTTAGCAGAAGGGTCTAATACACGAGAAAAATGATCTACCAGATCAAAGAGGCCTGGACTGTGGTTGTGGTTCTGTTTCTATTGTTGTGATTCCTGTATCACAATTTTTTTTATAGAAATAACTAGAGATTCGATCCTCTTATTAATGAATATGGAAAAATTTGTGAACAAATAAAGAACAGATTTAACTACAACAAGCAAGATCTAGGAAGCTGTTGATAACTTATATCACTATAAATTCCTAAATAGCTAAACACTAATTCGTTAACATTCTAGACGATAAATCAATTCATACAGAAAACACAACTCTTGCTTGTTGTTAAAGTTACTAATAGTATCGCGTTTTCACCTTCAAAAGCCTTTTATGTGCAAGTATATTTTCAGATTGACACTTTAATAGACACTATGGTAGACACGTTATTAGGTTTGGTGTTTCATTCTAATGCATGCTAAGCAGGTAGTATTACTATGTGTTATGTTGTACCATATTTAACATAATGGACTTCCTGTCTCAATTTTTAATATTGTTGCTAATTCAAATAGTTCAGATGAGGCAAGTCCTACCAGTCTTATGGATGACAATTAGGTAAGTGAACTTCAATTAACTCATGTAATATTAATTTTCTTGGTTGTATTCATAAATGAGTATGTTAATTGGTTGATTAAGTTTTGATATAATCTGTAGTAAATTTTCAAGTCATTCTTATTTTGTAGTTGTTATCTTGGTTATCTGTAAATGCTCATTTAAGTCTTACTTTGCTCTGTTGTAAATTATCTGAAGCTAACTGAGAGCACACACGTGTGTTAGTTTCTATAGACATACCACCTGCTGCTTTACAAGAAACAGCTCTCTTCAACCCCAAGTCAATAAATTTTCCTCATTTTTTCAAGAAACACTTCTACCTAGCCTATTTGCATTGGCATTTTAAAAAAAAATCTCTTGCTTAATTGTTTGCTTTTAAGTGAACATATACCAAATATTTTAAGATTCTTGAATTCATTGTAAAATCTTGCAATGCTAAATTTGACTAAAGAAATGTAAAAATAATAGCAAGAGTTGGCAGCAACCACACCTGGTGCATCAAATTTATTACTGCTGCTATATTTAAGTACAAAAGTTTAAAGCTTGAATACACATTTAGATATTTATAGCTTTATATCTTTAAAGTTTTGATCTTGATTAAATCTTTTATTTCTTTTTATAGTTGTACATCATGTTTTTATTCATAACTAGATAAGGCTTCAGAACTAGCACACTATGATAGAATTAGTTTTTTAAGTGTCAGAAATATTACAAGAGCCAACAAAGAGAAATAAAAATAAGATAGCTTCATTTTGTTGCTTTATGAGTCTTAGAAACATTATTGCCAAACTATGTTTGCTCGGACTCTTCAAAAATGTCAACGGGTGCGTATCGGATTCGCCAAAGTAGCGTATTTTTGGAGAATCCAACACAACTCTTAGTTGCTAACACATTAAAGAGACCTTACAATCATAGAAACATAGAATTATAAGCCAAATCTTTTTTTTTTTTTTTTGAGTTTATAAAGTATAAAGTTAGCCATAATATCTCTACAAAACAAACTTAAGTAAGTTCCAAGTTTCAACTACTATCTTGTGTAGCTTAATATTATGTAGTGGTTAATCATATCAAATACAAGATAAAAATAGAGCGTCATATTTGATAGATTTATGAAGATGTCAAGAAATTTTCCTTTTTACCGTTGTAACAAGGTTTCAAAGTAAGACATGGAACAAGGGAAAGGAAGCATTGATGAAGAAGACTAAAGCTATTAACTTTCTTTTTATCTTGTCATGTGAGTAGCATTTGTTCCATTGGTTCTTTAAATGATTTAGCCACATTTTTTAAGTTGGACTAAAGTTGCTCATGTTTTGTAAATTTAAAGGATAAATGATTCTCAAAATTATATTTAGAGGATAAATTCTATCCTCAAAGATACTGGACAATTTTCACTAAAAACTATTAGTTGGACAGCCAAAGCACACTAAGTTTTGTTAACTAGATGTACTTAATAGACATTGATTTGTTCTCCACTGAAAATTTCTCTACTAGGTGTATTTAGTAGTTATTGATGCAGCTTTGTTTGGGCAAAATATTTGACTTATGTGAAAAAGTTTTGAATGATTTTTAGCTTCTGTTTATTAATTTCTATTTGTATTACTTCTCTTGATTTGATACTTTTAAAACTTGGGTTGCAATGTTTTCTTTGGCTGAATGTTTCTACCCAACCATTTTATAGAATGTAAGCTTTAAGTGAAATTATAGTTGCAGTGTTCTCTAAGTACACCAAAAGTATGTGGTTCCCTCTTTTGCCTTTACATCAATTAACCTTATCAAAATGTATTCAAATTTATTTTCTTTGCAGGATGAATATGCATACATCAACATTATTGACGACATGGTTCATGTAGTGCAAAGTTATTGAAAGAAGTTTTTTTAGATTACTAAAAATATAAAGACCTCGTTTATATTCTTTTATTGGTCCTGTAAGTAAAAACACAAGTTTAGGAGTATTTAGTTTTTTCAAGTTGTAAACATTTAATACATCAATTACATTTATTGATCTTTGCAAATATATATAAATTTTAATTTATATACTGTTCAACTATAATTCTTTAAAAAAAATATGTATTATGAATGTATAGCAATTATCACAATTTGTTGCTAAAGGTGTGCAGAAAAGATATGACTAATGGCAATAAAAGTTGTTAAAAGCTTGCACAAGAGATTATCAACTGTTCTTCATCCATATTTTTGCAACAACAATATTTTTTGTTGGAAATTTTTTTCATAGGCCACAACTATATGAATTTTTACCAACAAAATATAATTTGAGGCAACAAATTATTTTTGTTGCGTTAAATTAGTTTTTGGCAACAATTTTTTCTGTTGTTGCACAAACTTTTCCCATCGGCGTTTATTGCAACAACCTGCAACAATTTTTTTATTGTTGCCAAAAGGACTTTTGGCAACAACATTCAATATATGGCAACAACTTTTTTTGTTGGGAAACACCTTTCTTGTAGTACGTTTACGAGGAATTTGAGTTGTATGAACTCATCCCCATATTCGAGCTCAATACTACTTCCAATAATATATATATACTCATGCTTAAATGTATAAAAACATACTCTTTCTCTAGTTTGAGATAATTGTTCAAACTATCCTCTTAAAAGAGGTAACTACTCTGTAATATCTCTGAACTCATATTCTCTTTTCTTAAAGTAATACTATCTTTCTTCATGTAGAAAAAAATGAAACATTAGGGAAATACTTAGTTCCCTTATACTCTTTCCCAAACTCCTCTTTACTTCCTCAAAACTCCGTTTAAACACAAATGTTGACTTTAAAAGATTCTGAAAGGTCATAACTCAAATAGGATTCATGCTGAAAGATAGACATGAACGAATCAACTCAAGGATCTCAATAACAATGTAGAAAACTCAATACTCAGAACTCAAGAACTCAGAACTCAACGATACTACTCATCTCAAGAATACTCAATTCATAGGGGTTATGCTGAAATATAGACATGAACGACTCAACTCAAGTATCTCAATGCTTAACATATAGCAATTCAATAATTAGGAATAGAATTTCAAAAAGAATCAGGAACTCAAGAACTCAAAATTAACTCATCTTTGCTTTCTCAGAAAATCAGTTTAAGATCATTGTTGGTTAAAAAGGATTCTCAATAATAACTCAATAAAAGCTCTCAAACTTTTCTCTTAAACTCACTTTAGTTTTGAACATGCATTAAGACATGTGATTAGGATGTTGATGAGTCTGAGATTTTGACTCATTTAGGGCTTGTTATTCATAAAATTAGTGTCCCCGATGCCTATTTTATGCTCTAAACTGATGTTAAAATGTTGATTTGGAGCGAGAAAGACAAAAGAGCAAGGCAAGAATATTAATGGAAAAAAGAAAGAAGAAAAGCAAAGCTGAAGACCGCCGAAGACACTCGGCGATTCGCCGAGTAGTGCCTCTGCTCGCCTAAAGTTACAGAGTGCCAATCCTTGGAGAAGAGAAATTAGCCGAGGTAACATACCTTTCAGCGACAGGCCGATTGGATCGGCGAAGGAGGCTCAGATCGCCTAATATTACAGAACTGTTGGTGAAGACACAAGTAAAACCGGCGATCAGAAAGGACAAATGGCGCATCAACGATCAGGTCGGCGATCCTGACCTCGATCGCCCAATATTACAGCACCAAAATAGTGATAACACAAGATCAAAAGGCGATGGAAAGAAGCGTTTGGTGTGTCACCGACTTGTTCGGCGACACTCGACTTATACCGCCGAACGACCCCGAAGGCCAAATTCTGAGAACGTATAAATTGATTTTTAAGAAAAGAAAAGAGCATCCTATCATTCTCAGACTCAGAGTTTTTAACTGAAACATTATTTTTGCTTAGTTTTGAAGAATTTTCTAGTAGATTTTGAATTGGATTTTGGAATTGAAGCTAAATCGAAGCATTGTAAAGACTTGGAGATTAATACCCAGCTTTAGAAAATGTAATTGGTATTGATTTCTTACTTTTCATGATGTGTAGCTAAGACCCCCATTCTTGGGGGTGTGATCATGTGATTATTTGCTCTAATTAGCTTATGGATATCATTGTTTACCGACTTAATTGCTGTTTTGAAGTGGGTTTGATTAGTAATTAAGGTTTAATTTATGAATTGTAGTTGAAGAATGCAATTCTGGATTAGTCTTCTATGCTTGCTTGAGAGAGAGGTTTTAGAACTAGGGTTATTGATTGATGATTGTAGTGATTGGGTTGTCGGGGGTTCAGCTCGAGTGAATCTTAACTTGATCCTACCTATCCATCTCGAGAGAGTAGATAAATTGAGGTATTAGGCTGCTTATAGTGTTATGCTTGTCGAGGTTCGAGAGAATTCGCTTGAATCGTAATAGTTGTTCGAGAGAAAGTTATTGCATCGATAGTCTAGCCTACCAACTAAGATTCAGAAATTGTTAGTAAATTACAATTACCCATATAGTGAAATTAGCCTTTAATCGATCACATCCCCGAGAATCCCTTATCTACTTGATTTCTCCCCTGTTTTTAGTAGTTGTTAATTGACAATCATTACCCCCATCTGACATTCGTTGTCAACCCCTTGAATTACTTAAATGGTTTTGATAATTTATATTCCTACAATCGTGTAGATCATGTCGTTCACTTTGTAATTGAATTCTAACTTGTATCACTCCCCGTGGGATCGACCCCATGTCACAACCCAGGAGTACCCCCTAGATGTAACATGACGTATAGAACCTCGATGGACTCCATACAAGCCACTTAGTTCTCATAACATAAGAAATATAACAATAAGAGTAAAACAATAGTCCAAGTCCAAATCATTTTTATAAAAGAAAAGCGGAAGTCTAAAACACTTGTCTCATCATAGCCATCTAATATAATAGAATGAAATTGGGCGTATCACATACATCATGTCCAAAAGAGAAATACATGAAAGAAACTGATAACAATAAACTCCGTCCTCGAAGCATGAGGACTCACCAAAGCTCGGAAATCTTAAACTCAACCACTAGCCACGAGAATGATGACCCTGACTGTCGGACCCTATATTTGGGGAAAATGTAGGCAAGAGTATGCGTTAGTACAAAACAATGTACCAAGTGTGATAGCCTTGCATAAAACAGTTAAAACATGCTGAAAGGGACATTTCATTTCATGACATGAAATTGACCAAGCTAAACATGATATAAAAGATTTATAAAACATAAGTCATAAAATCATGGTCAATGCAAGCTAACTTCATCTTTAAAACCTTTGAACTCGTGTGAGATACTTCTTGAAGTAACCTTAGTTCGTTATTAATGTGGGGAATTAGCCTTAAACGACATAGAGACCATGTGAGCTATAACATGATCCCCCGGTGTCTCCCACACCGAAAATAGTTGTCCTACTTGCTAAGGTAGAACCATGAACTTCTAGCTTAAGTGGATCCACTATCTAATCAACCAATGGGGGCACATAGTTAAGGGATAAGGAGATTGCTACTAGAAACCCGACCTCTGCTAACGGGAGATCTCATGAGATTGCTTCTAGAAACCTGGCCTCTACTACGGGAGAGCTTCCGTCCCATTATCAATATCCACTCAGTGCTAAGAATAAATCCCACGGAATAGTCATTTCTTACTTGACCTCATTATTCATGAAAAAGTGTCATTTGACAACCAATCCAAGCTAGTTCATTAGGATAACTCTTACTCTTTGATTCATTTAGGTGAGAAAGCCTTTCAACCTAAGAATCCTTTCTATGTGACAAAACCTTTCACATCATGCTAGTTATGTGTTTATGAGAATGTCCTTTCAACAGCACAACAACAACATCATCATTGGTACTTTACTCTCAAAGCACCCTTGAAACATTTGCATAGATTTCATAAGAAAATGCATAAGTCCATAATTTACCTCTTGAGGTTCAAAACCCACTTTCAATCATCAACACTTGGAAAACATGGGTTAGATATGGATTTCATCATAAATACATGTAAAGCTTGCAATACATGCTTAATTTCATAAGACTCTTGCTTTATACTCAAAATCCCACATCATATGATTCATAACTTGAAAACATAGGGGATTACACGGGTTCATGGGGAAATCATCAAAAATCATCATATTTCATCAATTCATGCATAAGAGATCATAATTCAATCATTTAAATCAATAATTAAAAGAACCCATGGTAATTGGAGAAAATCCTAACTTAATTGGGAAATTCTACCTTTAGAAATAGAGGAATTTGGGAACTCCATGGATGAAATAGAGGATTTCATAAGAAAATGCAAAAGTTCTTCTTTTGTGAATTTGGAAGAATGAAGTGGATGGGTTAATTTGGGGGTTGAAAATACTTATATAGGAGTCTTAGTGAAGGGTAAAACGACGTAGTATAGAAACTAATTAATTAGAAAAAGACTCAACTACCCCTAAAATTAAGTGCTAGCCCATCTCCAATGGACCCCAGTCGACGGACCGTGGTCTGACCTATGGTCCGTCTTGGTGGACCGTTGTTCGTGGTTAGAGACTTGATTTTGGGCCATCAAACCACGAACCCCGACCACAGACCGTGGTCTGACCTATGGTCTGTAGGTCAGGCCGTAGTCCTGAGCCTCAAAAGTCTTGGCAAGGTGGTCAGTCCACGGACCAGACTACGGTCCGTGGTTCTACCCACGGGCCGTGGTTGGCCTCCATGGCTGGCACCTGCAACTTCCAAAATTGGTTTCATTTCCCTTTTTTGAATACGGGGTGTTACAATATCTTCCCTTTGGGACCATTCGTCCTCGAATGAGATTCAAACTTATTCTAAAAGAGTAGGAGAGGAACTAACAACCCAACCTACAATGCAATGCATACAACCAAGGAGGAACTATCGACTCCAAGCTAGGACGTTCTCAAAACATCATAAGAGGGGTGAAACTAACGCTAACAACCCATCATGCATGCAATGCACAAATACAAGGAGGAAACATAAACTCCAAGCTAAACATACTCAATGCATCATAAGGAAGTAAGAACTACATCTAGCAACCCAATATGAATGAATTTTCACAATTACTCATGTTCAAGGAGGAACTACCTTCTCCAAGCTAAAAGCATGCTCAACACAATCTCATGGAGCCTATATGCAATTCACTCTAAAAAAGCATAGCTAAAGCAAGTTCATCAATTCATCTCATGAAGTGTATAGGCAACTCATACTCAATGCACAACAACATGAGGAAAACCAAGCATGTAAACTCATTTTCTTTCAAAACATAAGTTTTCATAAACATGCATAATATAAGGAAATCATGGAAACACATAAAACACATGACTCCAAAACAAAGGTCAAACCAAGAGGAACTCATTACCTCAAGCTAGAGTAGGAGTAGAAGGAAAAAAGATGAGGTTATTAGGACATCATATCGGCCTCGGCCTCCCAAGTAGCACCCTCAACTAACTGATTCCTCCACAAAACTTTCACGGAAGCAACTTCCTTGTTTCTCAACTTCTTAACTTGCCGGTCTAAAATCTCAACCGGAACTTCCTCATAAGAAAGACTTTCATAAACTCCTTGCCCTTCTAAGGAAACTATGGATGTCGGCTCACTAACAAATTTCTTCAACATAGAGACATGGAAAACCAGATGCACCGATGCCAACTCATTTGGCAAATCTAGCTCATAAGCAACCTTACTAACACGCCTCAAAATCTGATATGGGCCTACATATCGGGGACTAAGATTATCTTTCTTACCAAACCTCATTACACCTTTCATGGGTGGGATTTTCAAGTAAACCCAATCATGAAGGTCATACTGAAGATGCCTTCTTCTCACATCGGCATATGACTTTTGCCGATTTTGAGCCGTTTTCAACCTTTCTATAATAAGTCGAACTCTTTCCATGGCCTTATGTACCAATTCGGGACCTATTAGGGCAACTTCACCCACCTCAAACTAACCTATAGGAGATCTATACCTCCTTCCATATAGTGCCTCAAATAGAGCCATATCAATACTCGAGTGATAGCTATTGTTATAGGCAAACTCAATCAATGGCAAATGGTCATCCCAATTACCCTTAAAATCAATCACACAAGCTCTTAACATATCTTCCAAAGTTTGGAAATTACGCTCTGCTTGCCCATCAGTTTGGGGATGAAAGGTCGTGTTAAGCTTAACCTTAGTGCCAAGACCCTTTTGGAATGACTTCCAAAACTGAAAAGTGAATTGGGTACCACGATCGGAAAGAATGGACAAAGGCACTCCATGCAACCTTACCATTTCTCTCAAGTATAACTTGGCATAGTCCTCTGCCGAATAAGAAACCTTGATGGAAAAGAAATGAGCCGATTTCATCATCCGATCTACTATTACCCAAATCGAATCATGTTGTCGCCGGGTGCGAGGCAAACCAACAATAAAGTCCATATTCACATCTTCCTACTTCCAAGTAAGAATACTAATGTCTTGGGATAAACCTTCCGGTTTCTGATGCTCAACTTTCACTTGTTGACAATTAGGGCACTTAGTCACAAATTTCGCAATATCCTTCTTCATCCCATTCCATTATTAGACCTCCCATAAATCACGGTACATCTTGGTGGCTCCCGGGTGAATGGAATATCGCGAACTATGGGCTTCTGACAAGATTTGTTCCCTTAATCCATCAACATTTGGAACACACAAACAACCTTGGTACCTAAGTACACCATCTCTCCCTTGGAAGAAAGCCTCAACGGATTTCTTAAGCACCGCTTCTTTCAATTCTACCAAAATTTGATCAAGACCTTGCCTGGCTTTCACATCCACCACAAAAGATGATTCGGAACCATTGTGAACCATAACACCACCTTCGGTGGAGTCCACCAATTGAACACCTAATCGAGTCAATCTATGAAAATCTCGAACCAGCTCTTTCTTTTCATCTCCAATATGATCAACACTACCCATAGATAATCGACTAAGAGCATCCGCTACCATATTAGCTTTACCGAGGTGTAAAAAACACTCATGTCGTAATGTTTCAATAACTCAAGCCACCTTCTTTGGTGAAGATTCAAATATTTTTGATTGAACACATATTGAAAACTCATGTGGTAGGTAAACACATCTACATGAACTCCATACAAATAGTGCCTCCAAATCTTTCAGGAAAAAACTGTAACACCCCGACTTTTCGAAACACTAATTTAACTCGTACCTTCTTGGAAAAAAACAAAGAGGGTGAGTAATGAATTAAGAATGATGTCGTATGTCATATTTTAAGTGTTCAAGGGTTGTATCTCAAGTTTTTAAGTTAGGTAAGTTGCAAAATAAAAGTTGGCGAAAG